>PVJO010026994.1:0-13307 GCA_004026905.1 Hystrix cristata | reverse complement strand
CACTGAAAATGCAAAACACAACCCAATCGTAAGCCTGGTGTCCAGCCTGATTTACCTAAGATCGATAAGATTAGGCTAGCTACAGCTGAAGAAGAGTACCAGGACTGTAAAATCCAGCTTCATCATTGGACACTGAGATTTTGGAAGGGTTTGTTAGGTTGGAATTTGGCTGTCGAATTATATATTGTTTTCCATTATATCAATATGCATTTATTCAAAAAACATTTAGTAAGAACCTTTAGACAACCAGGTACTTCGCAAGCCAGGGAATATGGCCTTTCCTAAGCAAGGCGGGATTCGAAATCCCAGCAACACCAGGAAAGTCATCCTAATGATGCAGATAGCAGTGGGAAAATCACTTCCACACTTTTGCCAAACAGAGCATTGCCCCTAATTGGCTAAATGTGCCCCCTTAACGCCGAGTGGGTCTTGCTGCTCTGAGCGTGCATGTCTTCTGACCTGCAGGAAGCCTTAGGAGGCTTCCCCCAGCCGGCCTCAGAGCTTGCTCTCAAACACTTGTCATCTCTAGTCCACACGCTGCCCACCTCTTATGTGCTGGCCATGCCGTGCCACGTATGGACTGTCTTTGCCTTTTCACTTCCCTCTATCTGCTATTTTACTAAATTTATTTAAATTTTATAATTCCTATTAATCCCTGAAAATCTAATTTGACTTTAGGCTTGGTTATGATATTCACCCTTCGTCACTAATAATAGTTCGTAGTATCTTATGACTGACATGAAAACGTTAAACTGCGTATTTTTTAATGTCTCCTATTCCTTCTAAACTGTGACTAAAGTGCGAATACCTTCTCTCTTTTGTTTTTCATCTCTAGAGTACACCAGGGTGCCTGGAAAGAATAATGGCTTGTTTATTTTGCTAAGCGTATAAATGGATGAGTTACTAACAACACAGCTAATACAGCTTTCCTACCATGTTCAAATTTGTAAAATCCTACCCAAGCAGTCTTCTCATCTTCTCTAAGTGCCTCTCTAGTTTCTCCTTTTCAGAATCAGTCTCTCCCTGAACACAATCTTATAGCAAATTTAGACTCTATATTAGGTCTTTCCACTATCAGGTTCTGTACTAAAATTTATTACAGTCTGATATATATGTATATTATGTTATTATATATAACGTATATACAATTAAATATTTATATCCATAACTTTTGTAGTGTATGCACATTTTTTAACCCAAAATGCAAGTTACAACAATTTTTATCCAGCTATCAGTTCTTGACATGGAGCTTTTATAGATTATACAAATACAATAACCCAAGTAGAATATATATATATACATGCTCTCTATATAATACATAATTTTGTGTGGTAATCAGAAATACATTAATATTGTATTTTGGGTTATTTACAGAATGACTTTGAACAACTCAGAGTTTAGAAAATCCATGATGATATGAGATGTCCTGATTTATTTGCACATATAGGCTGATTGCAGTCACATCACTGATATTTCCCCCTTCTTCGTATTACATTGAGGACTTGGGGTCATGTATTTTCATGGTGAAAACTGAAAATCAAGCTGATCTTTTATTATTTCAAATGTGCTCATTATGGCATTTGCTTCTAATATTTTTAAATTTGTAAAATTTACAAATTTGTCAGATATTCCCTCTGGGTACCCATAATAAAAACCCTTTAAGAGAAGGACCAGATTGGATGAGAAATTTCTTTTGCCAACGAATTAGAACCATTGCAGACGTTGATGAGCTGGTATAATTGGTGCATTTCTTTAACAGTTATCTTTTTAAGTTCTTTGCGTAAAATTGTTCTTTCCTTTCTCTTTGGTACATAAATCCACTTTCTCATTCATTCCTTGAATTTGGTACTTTGGAAACAAGTAAATTTCTCAAAGTAGGAAGCTGGAATTTTCTTGGAATAAAAGATTTGTACGTTCTATAGCATAAGCTGTGGGGGAAAGTGTAACTTCTACAGGCTCAAACCATTTAATGAATAAAACATGAAGTTCATAAAGAACAGTGCATTGCCCTTTAGTTAGGAACTTCAAAACTATTGCAGTTTCTTTCTAGCACTTCTGAAAGACAGTTCTGAAAATTTATCTTCCCTATTTTTTCTTTTGTTTCAACAATTGGCACCCTTAGTTGTATTTCATTGTCATTCCATAAATCTCAAATATAGTTATTGTTGTATTTTCAAACTATGTAGGAAAGAAGAATCTCATGTGTATTTACCCAAGTACATTCCATTTACCCAAGTAGTCCTAACAAGGTACGTGCTCCTGGGCATTACATGAGACAGGAACAGGTTTTGTGACATGTACATACTCAGCGACACATCTCTGTCTTCATGTTAGTCAACATTGCCACCTACATTTTAAAAGGATTAAAAACAAAAACCAAATTTTGGGCAAACAGTTTTATGAGAACCTGTCATTTCAAATACTGGCTAAACCCTAACAGCATGCAAAGGACCCTAACTTTAATGTGTATGCCTTCACAAAAATCTCCCTGGGCTCATCGATGCTGACAGTTTTACTAGGTCCCATTAACCATTAGTTAAATTAGCTATAACTTTTTAACATTATTGGCTAATTGCTTTGTGATTCTGAGGTAACTCCGGAGTATACTAAAACTTCATGCTCCCAGAATGTGCTTTTCTTCCACAGTGTAATATCATGCTATTTAAATCTTTATCAGCGACTGATCTCCACGATGCTGCAACACTTTCCTATAGAACCATACAGCGAGATAGATAAAAATTAATTAAAATCAGCTGTTTCATTCATTTGACATTCTAAGGCATGACAAATACCCTGAAATATTATTTTCAAAGCATTTTATGTGTACCATAAGACAGAATTTAATGAGTTTGTGGTATAGTTAGTGAATTTATTTATCACCTTTTGGAATTTGCCTGTTTTTTGGAAACTTGCAAAGAATACAAAATCACAGTGGCCATTAAATTCTCTGGATTTCAAAAAGAGAAATTTTACCTGTGAGTAAAAGGGTGAATAATAACTTGTACGAACTGGTTTGGTCATCTCATCTGTGTTCATCATCTCTTTTAGAACATACAAATAACTTCATATTTTTAATTATGTAAGAAAGTATATGTTTTCTGATGTACATCCTTAGATAAATTATAATGCTAAATACAAATAAAAATATAATTGCATATTTTAATTTAAAAATTAATAATGTCCCAGCTAAATTTGTTCACTAGTTCTTCACATATACAAAAAATAAATGTTTGTTTTCTATTACATGGCAAGAAAATTCTAAGAACTAGAAATATGTTGCAATAACTCAGGAATATTTCTGGTCTCACAGAAAAGAGGGAAATAATAATTAACACACACAGAAATCCCTACTTGTATGTTGAGTGGTGATACACAGAAACATAAAGGAAGGTAAATAGAATAATGGCCCCTGGAGGAATTGTTAGGAGACACGCATTTTTCTGCAGGATTGTCAGGGACACTCTCAGAGACCTGCCTGAGATAGTTAACAGAGAAACCCACAGGAGAACTCAGAGAAGAAATTGCCAAACAAGTGCAAATGACCTGCAGCCCGAGCTCCTCAGCATTTTTATAAATTCTCAGGGAATTGGTTTAGCAGAGTGAACGAATGAGTGGGAAGAAATGAAAAGATGGGAGCAGAGGGGCTGCGGAAAGGCAAGAAGAGGCTCAACATGTAAGTGCACCGATATGAAGGAAGCAAAAAGCTTCTTGATTATTTTGATATAAACTTGGATTTACAGAAGTGTCATAATTATACGAATATGTTTGCATGTACTTATGCCTAGTGTCTTCCAATGTTGCTTTAAGTAACCACAGCACATGTATAAAAGTTAAGAAATTATTGCTGGCATAACACTGTCAATGATGTACAGGCGTCATGCAGATTTCCCCATTCCGCTGCTAAAGCACTTTTCAGTTTTGAGATATAATCCAGAACCATGTTTAATTAATTGCTTTGTCTCTTTTGTGTCCTTCAAGTTGTGATAGTTTGTTCTGTTTTCGTTTTTCTTGTGATCTGAACAAATTTGATTCTATTCAGGTCAATTTTAGTGTCATTCAATTTGAGTTTTGTGATTTTTCTCAACATTTCAAAGAGGTTATACATTTTAAAGGACAACACTGGAGAGGGCACGTCCTTTCTCGAGCGTTTTCAGGAGTATGGAGACCATGAGTGTGAGGTTAATTGTGATTTTTACGGGAGGAGTAGCCAGAGAGATCAGGTTGAATTCTGTTGTAATAACCCAGATAAGAGATGACCACGGTTTTTACAGGGATGTTAGTAACAGAAGTGCCAAGTAGTTTTCATAGATTCTGGAATGAATTCCTCATGGAGTACCAAAGGCACACCAGCAGAACTTGGCGAAAAGCTGTGGAGGCAAGGAGCGCATCAAGAATTTTTATGAAAAAAAAAAAAAAAAAAAAAAGAAAGAAAGAGTTTTTATGCTGAGTGACAGGGAGAAAGAGGTCATCATTTACCGATACAGAAAATTTGTGTGGGGAACAGATGAGATACACTGAGGCGGGTTGATTTTGAGACGCCTATCGGGCATCCAAGGGGAGTTGTTTTATAGAGCTTATTGCAAGATATTGAAGTTGGTATTCGAGTTAGGAATATTCTTTAGAACTCATATGTATAAACAATATTTAAAGCCACAAAACCAGTCAAAGTCACTTAGATAATGAATAATAAAAAGAAGTTCACACACCAAGATTTAAAATACTCTGCATGGTTAGTTCTATTTATTATTTCCTTATTATTAAATGTTATAAAATGTTACTGGGATATTCAGAGTAACCAGTTTATCTTTTAGCAAATTTTCGTGGACGGCACATTGTGTGCACAGTATGCAGCAGTTAACAAGTAGGAAGGGCTTGTTCTCAGTACGCTCGTATTCTCACTATGTAAAGCACAGAAGAGGATGGTGGGTATGTTCACAGGCTGCGGCCCTGAGTGAGAGGTGCAAGGATGGAAATAAATTATACATCTATCCTTGGAAAAGATGGGAGGGCCTTGCAAGCACAAGGCCCCTGAGTTTGAACCTCAGCACCCCCCAAAAAAAAATTTAAAAAAATAAATAAATAAATAAAAAATAAAAGACAAAGAAATAATTTGAAAAGAGGGTGGTGATCAAGATAGAACTAACAAGCAAGAGAGGCCTAGAAACTAGTGATTAACTGTTAGGGTGTATACTGAAGGCCAACACAAGCCTGAAGCATCAGGCAATATAAAAATTCATTAATGTTTAATGACATCATCACATTACACTCAGTTGTGTGAGTGATCATATCTAAAATTGTCTCATTATTTGAATGATCTGACATTGAATTCTCTGAATGTTTTTATGTTTTGTATTTACAGATCTTATACCCATTACATTATATATAGACACATTTAGAAACTATTAACATTTATAGTAATAGAAATAAAGAAGAGGACAGAACAAGAGGAAAGAGAGGGAGGGAAGAAAAAAGGAAATGAGAAAAGAGGAAGAAAAAAGAACAGAAAAATAAAAAAGGAAAAATTTTTCCCAGAAGGTAGAATTTATAAATGTTATAAATTTAAAATTCCTGCTTTTGTTGTGAACATTACACATCCATACCAAGGTTGGCAAGCGGAAGAAGCAGAGAAATAGCGTGTACTTCAGCAGAGAAAGTGTTTTTCATGAATGCTGTAGATATATAGATGATGCTAGCTATTTATATCTGACAAATATAGTTTCCAATTTTCCCAATAAGATACAAACCTGGCCTGAAAGTGTTTATGTTTGTGAATCATGGTCTCACTAGGATCACAGAAAATCTTGCTATCCGTACTGCTTTATAAAACACGGAGACATATATAAATTCTATCTTCTACTTTGACTCCAATAATCGTTTTTCTCTTAGCTTATTCTCTGACTTCAGGAAGTCAACTTGTGCATGTTGGATTTTTCCTGTTTTCTTTTTTTAGATTTATAAAATTTAAAATCAACCAGTGCTATGTTTAAAATAAATTAAGTTTAAAACCTAATAAGACAGAAACAAAACATAAACCCAGTGCTACCAGTTCAAAAGAAAGATCTGGATGAGGTAAGGCAGTATGAAATCATATTAAATCCTCTAATTTAGCAGCAATTTGATAAATCACTGCTGCTGTACCCTTACACACAAAAGAGTTAATCTGACATTTCAGAGTACGAGTTTGACCGGATCATGGAGTCAATTAAATCAAATCTATATTTAAAAAGAATGAAGGCAAAGTTTCATAGGACCTAAATAAAACAGCTGATTCATTCAGGAAAACATTTCAATATATTTAATGTTCCTTATAAAACTAAAACTTTTGAAAACTTGTTATGTCTTTAACCAGGACATCAGAAAGCAAATTTATGGCAGGTGATTATAAAATTATATTATCAATATGTGCGCAGCAGTTAGTTTTATGAAACCTGAAAATATCCAGTGTCAGCACTATTTATGAATTATTGATCTATTCATGGATACAAAATGATGCAAATAAAAGTGATGAGAAAAAGACTGCCAAAGATCCAGCTTGTAAAACACTAGTCAGTAATAGCACAAATCCATTTCTCTCGAAAACTCATGAGATACATCATTATTTTTTGTATAAATTTATATGTGGAATGTATGATACTTAGAAACCCTTCTAAGATTAAAACCATTCACCTCACATAATTGTGATATTACTAGTGAAACACATAGTAGGCTTTTATCTATAGGAAAGGAAAAAGATTTGAGAATAAATAGAATATGACACAAAGGTCTAAATGTGTTAAAGTAGTTTTAAGACTATTTTCATGAAATAAATATGAGAGTTTACTTGCTAGTCAATAGTCATTTATTTGGCAACACAATATTTTAATATTTGATGTAGCAGACAAAGTATTTTGTGCTTATTTAAATAAAATGATATAAACTTCTAATACTCTGGGGTATTATAGAATTACTTTTTTTATGCCATCCCAGAAAATAATGTTTTTATTCTTTAAAATGTATTTTTTTCCATCTCCCTCCATACTACTTCCAAAAGGCAGAAGCCTCAAAAGTCTCACTGTGCTTCAGAACTCAGTCTGTAGTTGACTACATCAGGCAAAGACAACTGACAAATTCTTTCTTGGTGGCAACTACTCAAGTTTTTCTGATTATATATTATGAGGGTATCTATAACTGTATGCGATGTCATATCAGAATTACACATGGCTGTTTGGTGCCCTTACCAAAGTAGTTATTTCACTGGTAGGGCTAAGAATTTGGGCCATAAGGATCTGAAATGGTGTAAAAGAGTAGCATGATACACAAAATATGGAAGATCAGGAATAAACTTGTTTCTCACTTACTGCTATCTGTTAGGGAAAATGGGCTTTATGTCAGGAAAATTTGATTTAAATATACTGGCCCTCTAGCACTCCACCCATATAAAATATCAGGAGTTTACATGTGAAAAGGGAGATTGTTTTTCATTATAAATGGCATAATTCTGCTGTATTAATTTTATATTATTCAGAGATACGAAAAATGTTGATCTTGCAGTCTATGGATTGTGGCATTAATTTTGTGCAACCCACTGAATCCTGAATCTTTTCATGCGAGATCTGTATTCACACAAGGAGGTGTGGACTACAGCAGTTATGGGCTTCCAACTTGATCCTGCTATTCTAGGCAGGTGAGGTTGATTGTGAGGAGTAAATAAATTATTCACAACTGATCAGTAAGATTGTTTTTCTTCCGAATCAGAGTTTAGAGTCTACACATATACAAACTTTCCTTGTTAATTATTTAAACTGCAGATAAGGAAACTCAAAAGTTTTTGGAATAGCAATCTAACAGTTTGTGTAAATAGAAGCTTGAAGAACTAGGCGTTTTAATAAATACCCACATATTTTAAATAGATCTCTTTCTGGAGATGAGCAGATTTCTGTTTCTGGCAATTGAAGAAACTATAAACTAAATAGGTTGACAATTGAAGAAACTATAAGACAAATAATTCATATTACCATTCTCAAGTGTGGTCTATACAAAATTTTATTTTGTTCTATTACCTTCCATTCTAGTTTTCTGGAAGATAACACAAGCAGCCAGAGGTACACACATGCATGGATACAAGCCTTTCACAATTCTTCTGGAAATGTCAATACCAGGGATTCAGGGCCTCATAAATAATCGTGGAAATCATCCCTTTTCCCTCAGCTCATATCAATCAATCACAGGGAACCTTTTCAAATATCTCTCCACTCTGGCTCTTCCCTCTTTTCTATTGTTATTAAGCACCTTGTTGTAATCGCAGTGTCTCTATCATCTGCTATAATCCACTCTCCATATTAGTCAAACTATCTCTTAGAAATGTAATTCTCACCATGTTACTTCTTTATGTAAAAATTCTGTGATTTTTCTTTTTATTATAAATTCTGAAGTGATATGGTTATTTCTTCAGCTGGATTTCTTATCCATATCCCTTTGCTACTTAATTTTCAAGATCCTGGTTTTACAATTTCAGAAATACCGTTTTGGACAGGAAAATTCACTGTTGCAAGAGACTGCCTTGCACACTGTATAATATTTAGCAGCATCTTTGTCCTCTACTTACTGTCAGGAGTATCTCCCTACTTGTGATGAAGAGTCCCCAGACATAGCTAAAGGTCCCCTCAGTGGCGTAGTTATCCTGGATGAGACCCACTGCTTTAAGTCTATTGCTCTTCTTTCCTGAATTAAAATAATATTTTTTCTTTCTTTTCTACCTCACATTTTTTAAATTATTATGTCCTCTTCCCAGACTTCTATTTATTTTGCACCTGATTTAAAGCCACTGTCTCTCAATGCCAAATGGCAGATTAGTTATACTCTCTGATAGCTTTTAGATTCTCTTTTCTTAGCCTAGACCTTCAAATCCAGGGTCATTTTATCTGTGTCTCTACTGTGCTCTTCCCATGCCCATTCAGTGGCTTTTGCTTAGCACCTTTTAATTTTTCTAATAATCAAAAGTGCCCTACTATTGGCTCCTTGATATTTAATTGTAGTACTTATATCATCACTTCCTTCAGGAAAACTTCCTTAGCGACAGAGACTTCATGGGTCTGATTTTTGTTGTTGTTAATAAGTACATAGACTTCTTACCTTTTGTTCAAACAATGGCCTTATTCTGCATTTTCATATTTATTTGTATGATGAGTTGGCTAATGTGTTTCTCACAAAGGAGACTTTGTACTCGATGAGAACAAGAACTATGCTTAGTTTTGTCTATCATTCTCTCTGTGACTCCCACCGAGTCCAGTGCATTTAGACCCAATAACATATTTATATTAATTGAGAATGGATAAGGAACGTTCCTCACAATTATAAATGAACGCATAGCTGTATCAAGCTTGTATCATAAACCCCTGGACAGCTGGGACCTTGTCCTTCTCTGGAATTATTGTATCCACATCCCTAAATTCTCAATGATTTTTTTTTTTTCTCCCAAGGGAAGGAGTGTTTCTTAGAAATACCACTATTGGGGCTGGGGATTTAGCTCAGTGATTAGAGTGCTTGCCTTGCAAGCACAAGGGCCTGAGTTCGATCCCCGGCACCACAAGAAAAAAAAAAAAAGAAATACCACTATTGTTGAAAGCTAAAGAGGTGGAGATTTTTCAAATGCCATGGGATTTGACATAAAAATGAACCTACTAGACCTTTATTTTTCATTTCAGAGATGAGCATGTGCACAGTCAGAATGTGCCACAGTATCAGTTAAGAGGAGACAGACACCAGAATGTAGTATGCTGACAGTTAAATAATAACTTACTTAAGATCACCTCATATCTTTGAAAGCTATAAAGTACTCTGAGACGTATGCGTTCAAAACTCTTGCACCCTTACAAATACCCTGAGTTTGGTAATGTGCATTACTTTTCTCTTTATCTCATCTTCCACTATTTTGCTTTCCTGAGCTCCTTAGTGTCAAGTAGACATTTTTTGTTAACTCCTTTTGCAATAATTTGATACCATATCATTCTTATATAAATAATACACGATATTAGTGTTACCATAACTTTTGTCATTATTGTCACGTTCAGGTTACTTATTCAGACCATGTAAATGTCAACTCAGATCACCTACTTCCTGTATAGAAAGAGACTTCATAATTTAAAGTAATCATTAATAAGAGAAAGGGACTAGAGCCACTAAGTAGAGGCTGGATGAGCTGAACAAGACTGATAGGGAAGCCCAGAGGGACAGTTACTTACTCAAACCCTTAAAGAGCTATGAAATTCTGGGTGATGCCAGAAGGCAGGCCCAGAAGGATGGTGGTAACTGTTGGCACTGAAGGCATTATTTATTTCCAGTACTAGACAATTGAAAATACGAATAGAATAAAATAACGCCACTTATATACAGAGCCCCTTATGAACCTAGAACCGTATGAACCATATTGTGTATAGGACAGAGAATTTAATAGGATTAGGTTGTGTTCTTGAAAATTGCTATGAGTACATTTTAAGCATTCTCAATACACCACAAAAATACAATTTTGTGAGATAATGCATGTATTAATTTAGTCATTGCACCAAGCATACATATTCCAAAGTGCCATATTGTACACAATGAATAGACATAATTTTTATTTTTCCATTGGGAAAAAAAGCACAATATAACAGGAAAATAACAACGAGCAGTGTAATCAAGCTGTGTATTTTGACTACCATAGTTTATATCTGACTCTAAAAGCATGTGGAGCTCTGTGCAAGACTGAAATCTCATATCTCAAATTCTGTGATCGACAGTCACATTTATTAGCAGAAAAGCAATAACTCAACTAACATGAGACCATTAACATATTACTTAGATGCCAAGGGATGTATAACTCCTGGAAAATTTTATTATTTCATTTCTTCTATTTTGGATGTTGAAAAGCAGAATTTATTCTGCAGGGTCATAATTTTCCCCATATACAAAAGGCCACACAGATAAACAGGAGCAATTCCTAGGTGTGCCGTGCTTGACAAGTTGATGTGGACGTGCCATTTCTAGAAAATGGATCATTAGGTTCGACAGAGTGAATCACTTCCTTTGTTACAAACAATGAAAATTAGGCAGTGCAGGTTTTGTGGGTTGAAGTATGTCTGGGAAAAACCTGCCGTCTCTCCTTCACAGGGTTGGAATAAAAATCCATCCTATATCAGCATTTGATTTCATTCAGCAAAAGCTTTGTCTGGATAATATCTTGGTGTCCTTAGATAAATAAATCATTTTCCAAATCATTGACAATCTTCAACAACATATTTCCCAAAATAGAGATCAAAAGTGACTTTCTTAAGTTTACTACGTGATCACAAAAATGATGACATGGAAAATACACGCTTCATTCTAAAATATACAATTACACTTCTGTAAAAGAGGAAGTTAAAAAACCCTATTAATTGCCTCGATGGTGATATTAAACGACTTATTTCCAAATATTTTGTTTTCTTAGTTTATTCTTCTACACACATGAACATTTTTTATTTTTATATGATATTTATATGTAAGTTAAGATTATGAGTCAAATATTTTGTTAAAAGGTCATAAGTAAATTCCTCATGTTTCTGAATTTCTCTGTACTTCAAGGGCCACACATACAAAGAATCACAATGCGATGAATATAAATTGTGAACTGTAAATAAAATCTATTGGTAAGTTGCTTGCGTTTTTAGTATAGCTATTTCAATACATCTGATCTATTCAAGAATACGAGGACATTTCAATTAATTACTTAAAGCATATATTCCAAACTTGTTTATAAAGAAGCAAAATTATATTTATATATATGAATGACAAAGAACATGAAACAGCATGATGTCATGATGTCATTTTAAGAGATGAAAAATATTGATTTAAGGTTAATAAAAGTAACACAGACTTCTTAATGTGGATGTCCTCTTTACCAGTGTCTGAGAAGGATCCTGCGAATTGGAAATTAAGACTTCTTCCTCACCCTCTTCATGATCTGTTAGTGGAAATCTAGGTCAGCCTGGAAGCGATGGTTTTGACATGACTCTAATTTGTATTTTATTTTATTTTATTTTATTTTTTGTGTGCCGGTGATTGAACTCAGACCCTTGCACTTGCTAGGCAAACATGCTAACCATTGGGCTAAAATCATACCCAACCTCTATTTTTTTTTTTATTATTATTATTTCATCTCATTTCATTTTCTTTTCTTTTGTTTTTTGAAGTTGGTTCAATGTTCTTCTATTTTAACTTGATGCTATTTATTCCAGCTTGGAAACATAGTCCCTTTATCTTTTGATTTTTAGTATGTAAGTTATTTTCATTCTTTTATTTCTGATTTTTGTATAATTTTCACGTGTCTGCCCTACATTTCACCTCTCTGCACTAGTGTTCTGGCCGTGTTTTCTCTTCCATGTTTATTTCAGATGTGTCCGCAGTGAGGATGTTCGTATTTGATCACAACCCTTTTCCCCGGGCGCCCACTGCGCTCTCTCCAGGGCCACCCTCGAGTCACGCGGCTGCCCGCGTCTTTGCAGGTCTCATCCCCGCTCTCAGTATTGAAGGAGTCACAAACCTCACCTACCACTTTTGTTGCCCTGATAGCATACTCATTGGGACAGCAACCTGTTTAACGGCTCCAGACCAAATTTTAGAAGTCATTCGTTACTTCCTTCCCCAGCGTTCACATTTAAATCTAGGATGTCTTCTAATTCCAAGATGTTCAGATCGTACAGGTTTTGCTGTCTCACTTTCTGCCACCTGGTTCTATTTTGTTTTCTAGTCCACTTTATGAAGCTGAGCTGTGTGCCTGCTATGGTGGATTTCTATGGCACGTAGATTTAATCAAATTCTTATCATGGCCTATAAGTTATGTATAAACTGATTCCTGTTTTTGTCTTTCATTTCTGTCCTATCATTATTGTCTTTGTTAGAAATGTGAGTTTCTGGGGTTTTTTTGTTTCATAAAAAAACATAGTATATAAAACTCTGTTGCCATTGTGGAGTGTTTACTCTTACTAGTATTTCTGCCAGGGAGTGTCTGTTTCTAACTTATTTAGCTGGCCATTTCTTGCCATTTTAGCTTCAGTCCATGCGTACATTCCATTACTCTAACTTCCCTCATCACCCTATCAACTGCTATCCTGACCCTAGTCCCATGAAGCATAGTTACATTGTGCAGATTTATAGTATTTTGGGGGGGGGCAGAGCTGGGGCTCAAACTCAGGACCTTGTTGCTTGCTAGGCAAGTGCTCAACCACTGAGCTAAATCCCCAACCCTATCATATTTTTAAACATTTAATATTTTCTTTTTTCTTTTCCTTTTTTTTTTTTTTTTTTTTTTT
>PVJO010026993.1:0-20330 GCA_004026905.1 Hystrix cristata | reverse complement strand
TAGCTATAATACTTGACAGCACAGTGACAAAAGAAAAATATGTAAACTCAACTTTAACTTTAAACTGAATGGTGCTTTAAAGACACCATTGAGAAAGTGAAAGAACCCACAGAAGAGAAGAAAATATTTGCAACTCACATATCTGACAAGGGACGTGTACAGAGACTGTGTGAGGGTTTATCATGGTTGTCAACTTGACTGGCTTGCAAGTCACCCGAGAGATTAGCAAAGTACTCTTCTGAGTGTGTCCAGGTGAGACATGGAGGCATGACCTTGGGGACCATACCTGGTCCCTGGTCCCTTCTTTTCTAGTGCTCCTGCCCTGCTCTCTGCTTCCTGGATACCATGAGTTGAGCAGCTTTCCTCTGCCGGCCCTTCTGCCATGCTGTTTCTGCCTTGGAACCAACTGGTCATGGACTGAAACCTCTGAAACCATGAACCAAGCAAACGTTTTCTTTAACGTGTATATGTCAGGTATTTGGTTCTAGTGATGAAAAGATGACTAGTACAAACACTGGAGAAATACTCACGGCTCAGTAGTAAAGAGACAAATACCTCTATTTTAAAATGGGCAAGGAATTGGAGAGGACATTTCTCCTAGTAAGATAGACAAATGGCCAATAAACACATGAAAAAATGCTTCGTAGCATTAAGTCATTCAGGAAATAAAAATCAAAATCGCACATGAAACCTTATTACTTCGTATCCACTATGATCACTTTTGAAAAAAAAAAAAAAGAGTAACAAGTGATGAGAGAATATAGAGAAATTGAAGCCCTCTTCTGTTCCTGGCAGGAATGTAAAAAACTACAGCTGCTTCAGGAAAACAATCAGGTGGTTCCCGGGAAAGTAAGTCATAGAATTACCATTTGATTCACAACCGCATGCATAGGCATATATTTAAAAGGACCGAAAACGCATGTTCACACAAGGACATGTACACACATGTTCAAAGCAGTATTTGTCATAATAGCAAAAAAGAGTAACTAAGACACATGTTTACTAACTGATGAATAAACAAAATGTTGTACTTCCACACAATAAGCTATTATCCAACTGTAAAAAGGAATGAAAAACTAAAACATGTGTGGTAGACCTAATATGGCCAACTTGCGCCAGAACACCCAGCTGGAGTGAGTTGGTGTGATGCTGGGCGTACGAGATCCACCTGAGGGTTGTTGCTGACGCACCATAAGACAGAGTGGGAGCTGTGGCTAGTTGGCCGGCTGTTTCCCAGGAGAAGCTCTGCTGCGGCTGGTTCTTCCGGAGGGGGCTCGGCTGTCCTCGTCGAGGAAGGAGCTCGGGGCCTTGCTGTCGTGGAGGATGGCTGCTGTTGCTTCGGAGGAGCTCTGGTTGTCATCTCTGCTGCGAGCATCGTATCCTGGCTCCAGCCATCATGTGCAGACACGGACATACATGGGACAGTGCTGTGGGCTCCCAGCCCTCGATTGGATCTTTTGGGTCTCCAGCGCCTGGATGGACATTCGGCGCCTTCTGCATTTGGCTTCTGGGTGAATATTGTAAATGTCCCCTACTAAATCTGCTCTCTTATGACCATTGGCTCTGAAAACCTGACTAAGACAACATGTAAAATACAGACAAACCTCGGAACTACTACAGTATTGGAAAGAAGTCACACACAGAAGACCACATCGTGCAGGACTCTGCCGTGTCACGCATCCGACGCTGGCCGGTCCACAGGGACAGTGGCGAGCTGCAGCCACAGGGCCCGACGGACAGGGGATGGGGTGCTGGGCTCCCTTCAGGGAGCAGGGAGACGCCCTCGAACTTGTGAGCACTTGCAAACGCCCCGAGAAACCTGGACTGTGTGCTGCGGGAGGTGAATTCTGGCTGCACTCCTCAGCGTGATCGGACTGTCCACTGCGAGTATGTGCCATTCTTATCCGTCAATTATACCTCGATAACAATGTTTTACAAGTGATAGTGCATGCCAAACAGCCCAGGAGCTGACCTGCCAGGGCCCCTGAGGCCTGAACAACAAGGTGAATGATGACCGTACTGGCTCATAACCAACAGAATAAAGTAAGTGCCCACCAGTCCACAGTGACGTGAGTGCACAGCCAAGTCAGGGAACAAATGAGGGAAAGGGACAGCTCTTCCTTATGGTAGAGTTCCAATGTTAAAAAGTAGGAAAGGAAGTAGATAATAATCCTTAAACAGACACCACATCAAGAATTGTTGCAGGCAAAAATCTCTCATGGTTGCACATGTCTGTAATCCCAGCACTCAGGAGGCTGAGGCAGGAGGACCGCCATGAGTTCAAGGCCAGCCTGGACTACATAGCAGGACCCTGTCTCAAAAAAACAAAACAAACAAAAAGACGCCCATGAGTGCTAAAATCCAGCGCGACAAGAATACTGGCACAATTCTGAAGCATCTCCCCACACTCTGCAAGAACTTACTAACCACAAAAACAGGACCTTTACCTTGTCACGGACACCAGCAGAGATCACATGACAGAGACCACGTCAGCATCGTTGTTCCAGCCTAGGGGTCCCCTGCTGTGAGACACGAAGGACATGGCCGTCCTCTCCCCAAAGACATCTGCTCCTCTCCAGGCAGAGAAACCACAGCACCCGAGCAGCACCCACAAACTAACTGGCCCATCCTCTTTCAGAGCAGAAAGGTCAAGAACGACTCCCAGCACTTGGGAAGCTGAGGCAGGAGGATTGTGAGTCGGAGCCCAGCTGGGTAACTTAGCGACTTAGAGGCCCTTAGAAGACCCAGGGGCCGGGACAGCCCAAGACCGTGGGGTCACGGGCAGCTCTTCCGTAGGTGCAAAATTATTTCACTACAAGAAGTTTTTGACTAAGCAACGATTTCCGGGTTCATCTTCCTCTGAGCAGCCGCTGAGGTCCCTTCCTTTGCTTTCCAGGTTGCTAAGGAAACCTGAGACCAGCAGTGCCCGGTCCCCTGCGGTTTGCACCGCAGCCAGCAGGTGGCAGCACGCGCCCGCCTGGCCGAGGGGAGCCGCGCAGGCGCCGGACCCGGCTGGGCACAGTGACGTCAGGCAGGACGCAAACGCCCGCCCCAGCCTGCGTGCAAATGTCTAAACCCTCAGAGTGAATTACAAAGAAACTGTAAATAGTGAGGTGGGCTTTTAGGGTTTGGTTTGGTTTGGCTGTTTTGAAACAGGGCCTCACTATGTACCCCAGGCTGACCTCAACTCATGGGGATCCCCCTGGCTCAGCCTCCTGAGTGCTGGGATCAGAGGTGTGCACCATGCCTGGGTCCGTTTTTTTTTTAAGCACACGTTTGTACTAATACAGAGTGGTGATTTTTGCTTTAGACAGTTGGCACATGCTTTTATCTTTTGGGGGGCTGGTTTTTGAGACAGAGTCTCACTGTGTAGTTCAGGATGAACTTGAACTCACTAGGTAGCCCAGGCTGGCCTCCAATTCACAGCAATCCTCCTGCCTCAGCTTCCTAAGTGCTAGAATTATAGGTATGTGACCCTATGCCCAGTTTACATGCAACTATCTTGATTGTTCATCCTTAAATCAATTTAAAGACCAAACCATAAGAGCTTTATATCCATTGTATACACCTGCACATGCTGCTGTTGCTGCTGGCTTTTCTTAGACTTGCGGGCGCCTGGAAGGAGCCAGCTCCCCTCCCTCCTGGGAAGCCTGGATCCACTCCAGGAGTCACTGCCCCCGACACCTGGAGGCTGCCCCGGCCAGGGCCAGAGGGAGCCGAGGCTTCGCTGAGCCTGCTCCTTCCTCTCTGAGCAGAAACCCCTTCTGAGCTCATGCCCTGTGCCTGGGGAGGCGATGAGGACCCGGGCACTGTTACCAGTGGGCACTGCGGTTCTGGTCAAGTTCAGGTGGGGCGACTCTGAGGACTCGGACCCAGGGCATTGGAGCCTCCAGACAGACGCCTCGCCACTGAGCACGGGCCTCGCCACCCTACGGTCTTCAGTGTGTCCCCCACCATCTCCCACACCCAAGTGGGAGGGGATGGCTGTGAAATGGAAACCCAGAGCCTCGACTGCTGAGCCTCCTGCTACTTCTGCAGCCTCGCCAGGGGGACCTTGACCACCAGGCCTCCAACTAAACACACACAAGAGGGAAATCAATTTGGAGCTCGTCTTTCTCCCTCCTGACCCACAGCCCACTGCTAATCACTAACAATGCACACAGTGGTGCCAGCTCAGGAGCTCAGGGCAAGACCAAAATACTCGGGGAACCCTGAGCCCCACCCAGCCCGGGCAGGGACCCCAAGGCACTGTCTCCTGGGAATCTCGGGGTTCGGGGCAGCCACTCAACCCCGGAAGCTGCAAGGGCCCCAGTGACAGGTGGCCCTCCGCCCTAGTTCCTCCGAGCAAGGCCTACTAGTAGCCAGGACAGATTCCGCGGTCCACCTGCCTGGGGACCAGCCCCAGCCGCCCTCCCTGCTGCGCGGGGTCCTTGCGGGTCCCTGGCCCACGGTGTGCTGAGACCCAGCGCTCGGCCGCAGAGCTTCTTCTATGTGTGCCAGGTGAGGATGCGGGTGAGAGGGCCCGGCCACCCTGACCCAAGAATCCCGGCCTTGCACAACCGCCCGGCCAAACTGAGTCTGAGAACATCGGCCGTGGGGGGTGGGGGGTGGTCGCCGCGACAGTGCGCCGGGCTGCGAACACTCCCAAACACTCCTCCTGCTACAGCTCATTCCCCACACACCGTTAGTGACACCTGCTTTTAAGCACAGGAGCAACAATGGAAAATGCAGCCCTGAGCTGGGAACCCGCATCTAAGCGCTGGGAGTTGGCAGGGGCGGGGGTAAAGGTCGCTTCTTGTACTTCAAACTACATCTTTAAAAAGGAAACAATTTTCTAGAGTCAAAACCACATTTCTGCCAGGCGTGGTGGCTCATGCCTATGATCCCAGCACTTGGGAGGCAGAGGCAGGAGGATTGCTGTGAGTTTGAGGCCAGCCTGGGCTAATTAGCAAGACCTTGTCTCACAAAACACAGCAAAAAATAATAAATAATATTCCTTAATACTGTGTGATTTCCAGCTAACATTCACATTCCCAAAGGGCCCCTGAAATGTCCTTTACAGTCTGTCTGCGCTAAGGTCCAGCCCGGGACCGTGAGTCACACCTGTTCCACGTCCCCACAGTCCCTTTGGTCCGCCCCGCCTTGGTCACTGCTGCACCCAGCCTTTGGGTGCAGACCTCTACTTCTTTCTCTGCGTAAGCTCACAGCCCCAGTCTTAGGTCTGGGAGTTTGAGGTGTAGATTACATGTTCCTGAGGTGCCAGGCTTCTAAGTATATTTGTAAGTGGAGAAAAGCTAAATTCCATAAATGGCAAACACATAGGTTACATAAGGCGCCGACATCTGCCGGCTCGTCCCGCTAGATTAGACTGCAATCACTCTGGCCTCAGGCCCCAAGCCTGCTGGAAACTCTCCTGGCTCACGCACGGCGGCGCTAGCCTGCGGCCTGCAGAACCCACAGAAACTGCAGGAAGGAGATGTGGGTGTTTATCTTGGCTTCTGACCCAGAAGCGCCAGGCACGGGCGGCCTAGCTCGCCCAGCCCTGGGGGAGAGTCCAGAGCCAGGCTCCTCCCCCCTGCCTGGACTGGGCCAGGAAGAGAAACCAGCTGCGGGCTGGTTCCGCAGAGCAGGTGCAGCCGGCCGTGGGCTGCCTTTGTCACTGGCGGCGGCATGCGTGGGACATAGCCGGTCAACAGAAACTGGGTCCCGCCCTGAGATGAGGACAGAGCGCAAGCCTGTGTGCCCCGGGAAGGGACCGGGAGCTGGGGAAGGTGACGTGGTCCTCACCCGATGAGGGAAAGCAGCAAGACTAGTGTGCAAATCATTTTCCTCTTTGCAATACTGGAGATTGAACCGAGGACCTCACGCATGCTAAGTGGCTCTAACACAGAGCCCCACCTGGCCTTTTAAAACATTATTATTTTACAGGAGTCAACAGGGCCTCATTAAATTGCCCAGGCAGGCCTCAAACTTGCCGTCATCCTGCCTCAGCCTCCTGAGTAGCTGGGATTACAGTTCTCCCCTCCCTCCTCTCTCTCCCCCGTCTCTGTCTCTCTTTCTCTGTCTCTCTCTTCCTGCCTCCCCCAAAGCCTTGCCATGCTGGCCAGCTGGTCTGACCTTGAGGTTCAAGCCCTCTTCTGCCTCAGCTGGGACTATAAGCATGTGCTATTAGCCCAGCTTGATTTCAGAGTTGTGGTGGGTTTTTTTGTTTGTTTGGTTTTTGTTCTGTTTTGGTTTGTTTTTGAGAGAAATGCAGAAATACCAAATGAATATATATCCCTACGAACCTCCAGAAGAGAAGTGCTGGGATAACAACAAACTTTTGCTTGTGCCCATTTAAGGACAAATGTCCCTTCTCTTCAGAGAAAGGCTGGACTTAGGGAAAGAACTTGCTTCAACAAAGAAAGGTACAGCTTTGGCAAACCAAACTCCAACTGTGAGATTCCCTGACCCTGGAGCTCTGCGGCCCCTCACAGTCAGCCAGGTCCGGCCTCCCTCGGGGGCTGGGGGGCGAGCACAGGTCACAGCTGTCCGGGTGGTCACAGGTCCCCAGCCCCTGGCCTGAGCCCCTAAAGAAGGCAGGAGGATGGCTGTCCGGGTCACCTCCCCGATTTGCATTTCCACTCCCATCTTTCCACCCCTTCAGCTCCCAGCCACTTCTTCCCGATTTGGTTTTACCTCTCACAAGTGAAATTCTGAAACAATACAATTATGGTGACCCCGCAGCTGGGAGACCTTTAGAGCCTTCATTTCTTTTCTTTTTACTTCTTTAGCAATATGAAATGGCACGGTTGCTTGCAAACCACCGAGACCTCAGCACTTCTAAATCAAAATTCACCGCAGACCAAGTGCCCAGCGTCTACCCGACACCATGCAGTCTGGGTCTGAGGCCTGCTGCGCTCCCCTGAACGCCGTGGTCCTTCTGCCTTGGCGCCGCCTGCGTGGAAGGACCCGGAAGCCAGTGCCACGCAACCGCGTGAGTCACAGCACACAGGTGACTGGGCTTCCTTTCCGGCTGAGGTTTCTGTGACTCGTGCTGTTTCTCAGGAAGACAGGCCTTGCTAAATCAGTCAGAGTCACCCGTCAGACGCGCTCCCCCGCTGCTTCCGTTGGGCGGGGGGCGTTTGTGACTCACCGCAAAGGGCCTTCATTCACCACTCCGCCTCTCCCCGGGTCAGGCCTGAGCTGCAACAGGTTCGGGCCACGTCGCGGGCACACCAGGCCCAGGGTCCACGCAGCCTGTGGGACGAAACATGGGCAGCTGCAGGCTGCTGCTCCTGCCAAGGACGTCACTGGCCCTGCCTAGGTGGCCTCGAGAGCAGCCAGGGCGAGGAAGGTCGAAGAAAGACTTAGCTCTGGTTTCCGGGACGCAGTTGGTGCCAACTCTCAGAAGGCCCGGACGGCAGCAAACGGTGTCTGCCCCAGTGACGAGGGTTAGTCAGGAAAGGTCCCTGGGAGATGCTCAGGCCGAGACACCAGAGAAGAGCCGGAAGGTGGCACCCTGGGCGAGGTGGACCGAGCGCTGAGCCGAGCGCTGGGAGCAGAAAGACCTGGGTGAGACCGGCTTGCCCTGTGTCACTGAGCCGGCAGGAAGTGAGGGACGCTTCCCAGGGATGGAGGAAGCCACAGCGGCTTCCAAGCGGTGATCAGTGAGTACGCAGGAGAGCTGCGGTCCCTGGGGACAAGCCAGCCTCTGCCTGGGACCCGGGAGTGCACCTGCAGGCTCTCCATGTGTCCCAGTGTGCCCAGGACCACCACCGCGAGTTCGAGGCCAGCCTGGGTTACATGGCGAGACCCTGTCTCAGAAAGCGACAGATAAAAGTTAGACAAGACAGGAGGACACGTGTTGCATGGGTCTTATTAGAGTCTCAAAAGGGAAGATCAGAGAGACACCAAGAGAGGCAAAATTTAAAGCAATCATTGCTGAGAACTTTCCAGAACAATGAAAGATAAGACTGCAGGTCCAGAAGGAACAATCCCAGAGAAGGGTTACGTTTCTCAGAACTCTAAGCCTAATTACACAGGAGTGAAATCTGCAGAACACGTGCAGCCGGAGGCGAGGTCCTGCCTCGGAAGGAAGCGCCCGACCCCTGGGAAGGGACGGGCACGGGGACACAGCTGCCATGGAGTCTTCGCTGTTGGGGAGGAAGCAGCTACTCCTCACCAGCGAGAATGAGAAGAAAACACTCTCGCGGAAACAGAAACTGAGTTCACCACAGCAGAGCTGTACCAGGGGACTTTGGGGACCTGGTTTTGCTTGGGTTGCCCCCAAAATACCTGGTTTGAAGTGCAACGTTTCTTTGAGAAGGATCTGGGGACACCTGTGGGCGGGGAGATGAGAAGGGACAGGAGAAGCAGCCAGGACAGGTGCATTTCACGCACGGTGGCACCAGCGGCGTGTGCAGCCCAGTCACTGTCCAGCGCCCCCTCCGGGTCCGGGATGGGGTTCTCCAGGAGGCACCGCTGCCCCTCCGCTTGGGCCCACTCCTGACACGATCAGAGGGGCTGTCCCACCCCGGGGACTGCAGTCAGAGTCCCAGGCGAAGGGGGACCTGCCGAGCCAGCGAAGGGGTTGGGGACGTGGAGGGGCTGCCAAGGGTGGGTGTGGGAGGATGGAAAACGGCTGTGGATGGGAAGGAGCCACCCAGAACCATGAGTCACTGTGGTGGCCGCCATGTGTGTAAATCCAAACGAACACTGCAGACATGAAATTATGAGGTGGCATCTTAGTTCTACATGAAATAGAAAAGAATTGAAATATCAGACAAAGGGAACATCTATATCACTAGTATGGGAAAAAATGAAGAATGAGAAGGTATCTTTTTTAAGAAGAATAAACGTTGTCCGTGTGGATTGGGGGGAGGAGGAGGAGGAGGATGTCAGTGAGCTTGCTGGGGTTGCTCTTCCAGAAGTGGCGATCCTGCCCAGGATGCACCAGGTGCCAGCTAGAGAGGCTGGAGGGGACCCCAGGGGGGCCCAACATGTCCCTTTGGGCCAAGAGCCCCCAAGTTTACCGCCCCAGTCATTAAAATATTTTGAGTGTGTGCCCCTGTGTATAGTCTTACCAATGTGCCTGTTATTGGGTACCTTATAAGACGTACTCACCAGGCCTGCTGCACACCTGTAATCTCCACTCAGGAGCCTGAGGCAGGAGGGTCACAAATTTGAGTCCAGCCCGAGCGTTTTAGCAAGACCCAGTCTCAAAATGTAAACTAGAAAGGATCGGGGTGTAGCTCTGTGGTAGAGGCCCCTGTGTTTGAGTATGGAACAAAGAAAGAAAGAAAGAGAGAGAGAGAAAGAAAGAGAGAAAGACAACAGAACATATCCAAAATAACCCTAAATGAAATAGAATAGGTAATATATTCATTTAAAAATAATATTTTTCTTGGTAAAAAATAATAAAAAAATTAAAAAAAATAAAAATAAAAATAAAAATAATATTTTTAGCCAGGTATAGTGGCATATGCCTATAATCCCAGCTGAGACTAAAGCAGGAGGCTCACTATGAGTTCTGGGCCAGCCTGAATTATATTAAGAGACCCTGTCTTAAAAAATCAAAAAATAATAATCCCAGCACTCAGGAGGCTGAGGCAGGAGGATTGCCATGAGTTCAAGGCCAGCCTGGGTTACATAGTGAGACCCTGTCTCAAAAAAAAAATAAGAATAATAATAATAACTTAAAAAGTTTTTTTGTGGTGCTGGAGATCAAACCTTGGGCCCAACATGTGCAAAGCATGCTCTTTTCCACTGAGCTACCTCAAGCCCAAAATAACTTTTTAATACTTGTTCTTCCTAAAAACAATATTAATAGTGTAGGTGTGAGCAAGGCAGGACATGATTCATTATTTTGAAAACTGTAACCTGCAGAAGATTGGTCTATTTTGACAGCGTGTTAGTAGCCAACACGGCTGATGAACGACACCTCACCGAAGGACAGCAGACACAAAGGAATAGCGGAGCTTACAAATCACGGTCATTATCTTCCCAACCCCCGTGCCCATTATGCAAGCATTTTTGTTGAAATCCAGGAAAGAAATTTCCATATTCTGTGATTTCAATCAGTGGCAATTGCACACCAATCAAAAGGGGTAGATTTCAAGTTTTTTAACAAATGAGTCGAAAACTCATTGAAATTCTTCATCAGGGTGCTTGTTAAGCAAATTAGAGAAGGGTGCGCCTGAGGGTGTGCGAGGCCCCACGTGTGTGCAGGAGGCTTAGGGCTGGAGAGGAGGGCTCAGGGCGGGAGGGACAGAGAGGGGACCAAGGGGAAGACTAGGCCGTGTGTGAGGGCCTCTGTCACTTGGGTCCTTTCGGGTTCCAGACACGAAAGATTCTCAGAATACCCCAGCAAGCGGGCGCACTCCGAGGGCGCAGAGACCTGGAGAGGACCGGCCAGCTCCACCCTGTCGCTGCTAGCTCCAGGGAAATGTCCACAGCCCATCCAGGTGCCCGGCCACCTCCCCCCACCGCCTGCTCCTCCTCCTTGGGCCTCTCTCCTCCAGCGCCAGCTCCTCCCACCGCCGCATGTCCTTTACCCGCGCTACTGACAAAGGGGAAGACAGCAGGATCGCTGTGGCTACATGGGCAGCAGAAGCAGGAACCCCACCGCCTGGGGTCTGGGTCCCAGCACTGCCACTTACTGGCTGTGGGACTTCAGGTAGGTGACATAATGAAGCTGGGCCATAGTTCCTGTACTTTCCTGGAGGGCTGCGGGGGGGGGTGCTGGGGCTCCAACTCGGTGTTACGCTTGCAAGGCTAGCACTCTAACCAGAGCTAAATCCCCAGCCCCGTTCCTTTACTTATAAAATGAGTTATAAAGGCGAGTGTGGTGGTACACATCTGTAATCGCAGCACTTGGGAGGCTGAGGCCGGAGGATCCCTGCAATTTCAAGGCCAGCCTGTGCCATGCAGTGAGTTAAGGCCAGGCTGAGCTACATAGCAAGACCTTGTCTCAAAAAACAAAAAAATTAAAAATAAACATAAATGGATATAAAAATATCTATCTCACCAGGCATGATGGCACACACCTGTAATCCCAGCACTTGGGAGCATGAGACAGGAGGATCGCTGCAAGTTCAAGGCCAGCCTGGGCTACATAGTGAGACCCTGTCTCAAAACAACAAAACAAAAGAAAAAGAAAAAAAGAAAGATCTATCTGTCCAGGTGTGCTAGTGTACACCTATAATCCCAGACTCAGGAGGCTGAAGCAGGAGAATCTCCATGAATTCAAAGCCAACCTGGGCTCTAGTGAGTTCAAAACCAGCTTGAACTACGTAGCAAGTGCAAGCACGTGCATGCGCGTGCGCGCACACACACACACACACACACACACCTCAGCAGGTTGAGAATTAAATGTTAACATACTGAAGTCGCCCAGGCACTCACGGCCTGGTGTGTGAGTGACTCGCATGAGTAGCTGGGTTTTACAGGCAGTGACGAGTTCAGCTCTGCCACGCGCTAACCCACCGCTTCAGCCTGATTCCCGGTGTGGACGGTTTCTGATTACATGTTGGCAGTGTGGCGTCTTGGCATCTTTCCTGTTGGCAGTCTTGGCTCTCTGATAAGACTTTATACTTGAACATGCACAAAATAAATATTTTTGCACTCAGAATTTTGAGGCTGCGGGGCTGGGGGTTTAGCTCAGTGGTAGAGCGCTTGCCTCGCCAGCACAAGACCCTGAGTTCGAGCCCCGGCGCCGGCCCCCACAAAAAGAATTTGTAAACTGCTTCCTTCATTTTCATTTTCCGGCCCCTCTAGCTCTTCCTGGCCTGATGCACCCGGGGAAAAGTCCTGGCAGGGGAACCAGCTCTCTCCTGCCCCCGGGGTGGCTCGGAAGCTGGGAGCCGGCGGCCTGTCCTCTGTCCTCGCGCGCCATCCCGCTGGCCCGGCTCACGCTCGCCCGGTGCCGGCCCTGACTGACTTTGTGCTCCAGGGACAGGGCAGAACCCTCCTGCTCCGTCCTGTTCACAGATGCCACGGAAACTCTGACATCGCGGGCTGAGATCCCGCCCTGCCCCGAAGGTCCTCACCTGGTCATCACAGTCGCCCCTTTCTGCAGGGTCAGCCGCAGAGCGGGGAGTGGCCTGCAGACTGGCCCCCCGCCCCGCCTGGCCTCCCGCCTTGTCTGAAGAGGTGCGGGTCACCCGGTGAAGATCAAATGTGAGAGGGGGCGAAGCACTTGCGTCGCATGCCCGGAGGGTCCAGTGCTCACACCGAAGCGAAAACTAGCCTGTGGGGGCTGCAGAGGGCACCCCATAACACTGTCTCAGCTGGGCGTGGCGATTCACTCCTCTGAACCCAGCACTCTAGGAGGCTGAGGCAGGAGGATGACAAGTTCCTATCCTGGGCAGATTAGCAAGACTTTGGCTCAAAATTCAAAATTTAAAAAAAAAAAAAATGCTGGGGATGTAGCTCAGTGGGAAGGACCTGGGTTCAATCCCTAGCACTGCAAAAAAAAAGGAAAAACCTATTCTTATTAGAGAGTTAAGACTAGCAATAGCAAAGAATAGATACATTGGAAGGTGATATTTATTTGTTTATTTGGTTTTGAGACGAGGTCTCACCGTGTTTCCAGGCCGGCCTCTAACTCGCCGCCTCCTGCCTCGGCCTCCCAAGCCGCTGAAAACAACCACACCCAGCTTCTGCAAGGTAACACTTGATCAGAAAGCGCACTTTAAGACAGAGAGACCCAAAGCAGAGCCGTCGCCCCAGGAGGACGGCCTGGGAAGGGCAGGAGCTCTCTCTGCACCTCGGGCGCCTCTGCAAGCGTCCGCCCTGTCTGTCGTTAGGCGGGAAGATGGCGATCCCTGGTTACCTTCTGCACATTCCTGGGTGCTCAGAGGTCACGGAGTACGCAGGGCGCTCTGGAGAACCCTCGGGCACCCCAGTGGGGGGCGTCGTACTCCTCGCTGGGCCACCTCCTTAGTGTCACAGGACTGTTACCCTCACCTCATCCCTTGGGGTCATTAAAGTCACCCTTGGACAACAGAGGATGCCTGCGCTGGCTGCCCCCCAGCCCTGAGGATGTGCAGGACTCGGGAGGGGCAGAGGGAGCCTGCCTGCATCCCAGCGCTTGGGAGGCTGAGGCAGGAGGATTGCTGCAAGTTCAAGGCCAGCCTGGGCCACATGGTGAGTTCAAGACCAGCCTGGACTACATAGTTGAGACCCTGTCTCAAAAAGAAATAGAGTTCTGCCTGAGGTTTAGACCAGGCTGTAGTCGGTCCTGGGAGCACGCTGCTCTTCGGAAATCCAGGCACAGCCGCGGTGGCTGAAGACCTGAGGCTCGCACCGTGTCGAGGTGCTTTTCTTCAGTGTTTCTCCTGCTGGGTGACAGGGAAGCCAGGGTCACTGTGAGACGAGGGACACGTGTGCGCACTGTCCCTTCGGATCCCCCGTGTCGGCCCCGGGCTCTGCGCCTTTCCTCGTGTGAGAGATCCAAAGTATAAGTAATTTTAAAAATAGGAATAGACAATAGGAAGTAGGGAGAGAGAGATTTTGCACATGGGAAGGAGACCAAGAGATAGAGGGAGGGAGGGGAGAGAAGAAGGGGAGAGGAAGAGAACTCAGATGTGTGGTGCAAATGTCCCAAGTCCCCACAGTGAATGTGACCATTATGTACTGCACACACGGGCTAATAAAAATTAAAATTTTTTAAAAGAGAGGAGACACCTTTGCTTCCTCGGGACCATTTAAACAAAAATAAGCATGGCCTACTTTCTTCTCCAAACAGATCCTGGTGGGGGCATCCTCTGCCCCTCCAGGGTGGGTCGCGGAGTTCCCGTTGCAGGTGACGTCTGCCTGCCTCTGTCCTGGCAAGCAACAGGCTGCGGCATCGGGCATCTCCGCCCTGACCAGACCCGAGCTCCCAGGGGCTCCCTGGAACGTTCCCAGAGGGTGAGGCCAGCCCCTGCCGGGGAGGGACGTGTCTCCTCCTCATCCTGTGTCCCCGCTGGCCCTACGGCAGGGCCCTGCCACACGGTGTCCTCGGAGGGGAGGCAGCTGCGCCCAGCTCCTCCGGGGGGGGCAGCTGTGGCCACTGTGACTAGGCAGACGAGGTGGGGTCCCCACTGTACGCTGTCCTCTGACTGTCCTGTGGTTGGGCAGACCAACCGGAGGCTCAAGGCCACCTCCACGGGTCCGCCTGTGTGACAGGGAGACGGGGAGCCCGCACACCTGGCTTGCCCACCAGGCGGGATGCGCTTCGACTCCTGTGCCTGTTTCTCAAGGGAGGAGCCTGTGACCAGCGGTGTCCCTAATTTGTCAACATGCCCAGAGGGAGTCATTTAGCAGGAGCTCTGCTCCCTCTTCCCGTGCCCCTGAAGACCAAGACTCTGCTGCCGGTATCCTCATCCGCCCTCCTCGCCTTCCTCCGCCCCATGTGGGCCGGGCTGCTCAGGTGTGTGGCTCTGGGGAGGGGACCTGCCACCCCCGGCCACGTCCTGCTCCAGGGCCTCACGGCGTCCCCTGTGGTGTGAATGACAGGATTTCGACCTTTCCATCGTTGAATAATACTCTGGTCTGTCTGTCTGTCTTTCTTCCTTCCTTTCTTTCTCTTTTTCCTTTTCTTTTTTTCTTTCTTGTTTGTTGTTTGTGTCAGAGTCCACTATATAGTCCCGGCTGGCCTTGAACTCACTATGCAGCCCAAGCTGGCTTCAAACTCAGAGATTCTCCTGCCGCAGCCCCCAGAGTGCCGGGATTGGAGGCGCGCACCCCACGCCTGCTTTCCACATTTGCTCTAGGTAGATTCCTTCTTTCCTGCTGCAGGTAGCAGTGCGACGAGCATGCGCGCAGACGACTCTGCGACACACCCATTCCACCCCCTTCCGATGCAGACCTGCTATCAGGAAAGCGGGTCTTGCGGCACAGCTACTTCTGGTTATCCGCGGGACACTCCGTGGCATTTTCATAGCGGCTGCACCGATTTACGGAGTTACCTTTCCCTGCATCCTTTGTAGCTGTGTGACCCAACACCTTTCCCCACTGTGACAAATAGCAGCTTTAAAGGAAGAACGCTTTGTGCGGGCTCCCGGTTCCCAGGACCTCAGTCCATGGTCACTTTGCACTGTTGCTTTCCGGCTGTGGTGGCCCAGGACACTGTGCAGACAGTACGTGGCAGCTGCGAGGGGAAGATGGGGGAGGATGGGGGAGGATGGGAGGGACCAGGGTACCAAGGTCGCTTCAGGGCACACCCGACGACCTTGGGTAACCAGCTCGCTGCCTGCAGGCCCAGGGTCCTCGGATCCTGACCGTGCCTCTGTCTGGTGAGCAGGCCCGGCACACACGGGCCTTTGGGGTCGTCCCATACGCACATGACAGCACCAGCAAGTTATTTTCTGTCTTTCTGATCCTCGCCTTGCTGCTAGGGGTGAGACAAGATCTTGTTGTAGTTTGATTTGCATTTCCCTGTTGAGGAGTGATGTTGAGTGTGCTTTTTGTAGATTTCTTCGCTGTTTACACGTCGTCTTGAGAAGTGTCTATTCAGGTTATTCGCTCTTTTGTGTGTTCTGTTCTCGCCGTTCGTTGGTTGGTTTTGTGCTGAGTGTCAGCCTCAGGCGTGCTAAGGTGCACTCTGCTGTTCAACTGCGCCCTGGAGCCCATTGCACCCACTTTAAGCTGGGTTAGTATTGCCGTTGTTGACTGTTGACCCAAGTTCTTTGTGTATTCTGGAAATTAATCCCTTGTTGGATGAATACTTCGCAAATATTCTCTCCCACTCTGTACACTGTCTCTTCACTCTGTTGATTGTTTGCTTTGCTGGGCGGAATTTTCTAGTTTGATATAATCCCATTTGTCAATTTTTGCTTTTACTGCTTGTGCTTTGCAGGTCCTATTCAAAAACTATTTCTCCACACCAGTGTCCTAAAGTATTTTCCCCTATATTTTCTTCTGGTGCTTTCAATGTTTCAGGTGTTAGATTTAAATATTTGATGCATGTTTTTTCTTTTTGGGGGCGTGCTGGGGATCGAACTCAGGGCCTCGCGCTTGCTAGGCAAGCACACTGTCACTGAGCTAAATCCCCAAACCCTATTCGGTCCATTTTGTGTTGATTTTTGTATATGTTGAGCGCTGAGGTCTAGCTTCTTTCTTCTGCATAGTTACCCAGTTTTTCCAGCACCATTTATTGAAGAGACTTTCCGGTCCCCAGTATATATATGTACATGCTGCTTTTGTTGAAAAGCAGTTTCTGGGTTCGTTTCTGGGTTCTCTGCTCTGTTCCATTGATCTGTATGTCTGGTTTTATGCTGGTCTCATGTTGTTTTGGTCACTAGGACTCTGTAGTATGTTTTGAAGTTAGGTACAATAAACGCCCCCAACTTTGTTCTTCTCACTCAGGATTGCCTTGGTTCTTTGGGGATTTTTTGTGATTCCACATACATTTTGAAGTTATTTTGCTAGTTCTTTGAAAAATGTTACTGGTATTTTGGTCAAAATTGCATTGAATCTGTAGACTGTCCTGAGTAGGATGGATATTTTAACAATATTAATTCTTCAGTCCATGAACATGGTATGTCTTTTGTGTGTGTGTGTGTGTGTGTGTGTGTGTATCTTCTTGTTTCTTTCATCAGAATTTTGTAATTTTCATTGTTAAGACCATTCACTTCCTCCATTAAATTTATTCCTAGGTAATTTTTTATAGTTTTGTGAATTTTTATTGTCTTCTTGATTTTTTTCTCAGTGATTCTGTTCTTGGTGTATCAATAGGCTACTTACTTTTGTATGCTGATTTTATGTCCTGACACCTTACTGAATTGTTTATCAGTTCTAGGAGGTTTTTGGTGTAGTCTTCAGGTTTTTCTGTATGGAAAATCATGTTTTCTGCAGACAGCAATGATCTGTAGACCCTCTTTTCCTACTTGAACACTCCTTCTTTCTTTCTCTTTTCTTGTGCTGTGGCTAAGACTCTCAGTACCGTACTGAATAGGAGTGGTCAGACTGGGCACCCTTTTCTTGTTTCTGAAGGAGTGAAATGGTTTTAAAATCCTTACTAGTCTTCAGGATAAACCATCTCAGGAAACCTGCAATTTGGTTTTTATAAATGGAAACTTTCATAAGACTAAAGATTTTTAATTTTCAAGCAAAAACAATGGATTACTTTTAAAGAAAGATTTTTTCTTCTTCTTCTTCTTCTATTACAAGTGGGTTCTGAACAAGAACTAGAATTCAATTACATTTTCAGAGTTATCTGGCACCAGTCATTATTGCACTGTCTCATAAAAAGCAATGAGATGAAAAACATGACCTTTGCTTTTATGACTGCTCCTTAGCCACTGGCTGTCCTGGCCACATCCAACCAGAGGAATTAGAATTGGCTCCATATTCCAGTCGGGACTCGGAGGGATTGACCTGAAACAGGAAGTCTCCACTCGGACCTTTGAGACTCAGGCTTACTACAACCTCCCCCACTCCCCTGTCAAAGTGGACCTCGAAAATCAGTGATGTGGAGATCAGAGACAGAGCTCAGTGACAGAGCGCTTGCCTCTCGTGCATGTGGTCCTGGTTTTGATCCTCAGCACCACAAGTAATAATAATGCTAAAGCAATTTCAGTAACGTACTTTTGCCACTGGTCAAATTCTTATCTATAAAAGTGATGGAATGAAGCTCGTTTGCATGACTTGGTGTGATATAATATTTAAATAAAACCTCACATTTTCACCAGCCATGGTGGCACAAGCCCATAATCCCAGTACTTAGGAGGAGGCTGAGACAGGCAGATTGCCACAAGTTCGAGGCCAGCCTGAACTACATATCAAGACCCTGTCTCAAAAAACTAAAAAGAAATAAAGCAAGAAAAAAGGAAAAAAAAGAAAGAAAATTTTTTTTAAACTTCCCTTGAGAATATTACTATAGCTGGGCATGGTGGTGCATGCCTATAATCCCAGCACTTGGGAGGCTGAGGCAGGAGGATTGTCACAAGTTCAAGGCCAGCCTGAACTACATCGTGAGATCCTGTCTCAAGAAAAGAATACTACTATAAAATATTGCTATGAACAGGCAGCCTCTGTCACACAATGGATATCACACTGGACTTCTAAAATATCACTGTGAAGCACTCTAAGCAAGAGTGTTCTTATAGCTGGGTGTGGTGGCATATACCTACAATCCCAGCACCCAGGAAGTTGAGATAGGAGGATATGAGTTTGAGGTCAGGCTGAGCTACACAAGGTGACTCTGTCTCAAAAATACAAACCAAGGGCTGGGGATTTAGTGCAGTGGTTAGAGTGCCTGCCTCACAAGCACAAAACCTTGAGGTTGCTCACCAGCAGCCCCACTCAAAAAAAAAAAGTACAAACCCAAAGATGTTCTTTTATTTCAGGCATGAAGAAAATGCTTAAATATCTGTACTATTGTGAACGTATATGAATGGGTAACAATTCTACTTAAAATCATTTGGAAAACAGCATTGCTCATTCAGGAAAAAACCACACGTGCTAACAGAACCCTTAGATGCTAGAGGGTCCCCTCCGTTGAACACTCAGCATCCTCCGTGGCCCCCTATTCTGTTCCCCCACATCCTGGCGGTACCCAGGTGCTGTAAAATCATCCTGTGTGACCCTCCCGATCACTGTGCCCTTTTTCCTTCTCGCAGCCCACCTTGTCGCCCGTCACTGGGGCTGTGATGGAGCCTTCTAGCAGCCCCTTCCCCGCCGCGGAGAGGCTGCAGAGATGGGGCCATGTTCCTTGGTGTCCGAGTCCCCTTTCTGAACTGTGACTGGATGTCACCGTGGGACCCTGAAATTCCTGCCCGAAGTCCCCCCTCCAGAGCGCTGGGCATTGTCTGCGTCCCCTTGCTACGGTGACTGTTGGGACCAGCCGCCACTGGGTGGAGAGGTGCCAACGCGGGTGACAGGCCTCTTTGCTGCTGGATGGGGAGCGGAGAGACGGGCACTCTCCAAGATACCACCTTCAGATGGGATTCTGAGAATTTTAAATTTAAACGGATGTCTGGGACATTGTGAAGGTCTATTGGTTGAAGAATCGGGACAGACTTTTTTTGGACACATAATCATCTGTGCTTACAACTACTGAAGCGTTCTGGACGACCCACTGCAGCTCGGTGGCAGGTCCCGCCTCCCAGGGCTCCCACCGCAGACACTCCCGGAGCACAGTGGGGAGCAGCCGTTGGGTCCTGGCGCAGCTCTAGGCATCCTTGGAGACATGTTCTTCACTTTTGCCCTCAATTATTCATTTTGTGTCATTTACAGAGAGGTAAAAGGAAGCAGCCAGGGTGTTTTTCCTTCAAACTTTTCTCTATGCAATGATTGCACTCATCGTGGGGAGTCGGCACCCCAACACAACACATCTCGGTTCTTTTTACTTCTGCATCCCTTTCCCCTCTTCTCTCCATCTCTAGGTCCCTTCCTGTTTACGCGAGATCCATCTCCCTGTCTCCTATTATCTGTCCTTTATTTGAGCTCTGCCAGGTTGAATGATGAAGTGCACTGAGCAGTCCATCAGCATCTCGAGCCAAGCAATTCCTAAGGAATCCAGAGTCACACCGCTGTGGGCCGAGAGCTGTGGATTAGCAGAGAGCAAACAAACCCATCCACCACCACGTTTGCTCATGTTCCACCCAGTTCCTCCTCCTGTGACCCTCACGAGTGCTCCCGAGTCAGCTCAGGTTTGGCCTTCCTTTTACAGAGGGAGGGCAGAGGCTTGGAGAAGTGAGCTACCATGTTTCCTAAAAACATTTGTCTAGGAAGCGGGGCATGGCAGCGCACACCTGCAATCCCCGCACTCGGGAGGCTGAGGCGGGAGAATCGCCTCAAATTCAAGGCCAGCCTGGGCCACATAGTGAGTTCAAGGCCGGGGAGAGATGCGCTGGGCAGCAATTGTAACTACCCAACCACTAAAAGAGGAAATGTGCTCCTGCTGAGGAAGTTCAAAGGAATGTGCTCCGAGTGTGTTACTTCAGGAGTCTCCGTGGAATTTGTGACCCAGAGGCCTGTCTTCGACCTCTCTGCAGCGCGGCCTTACGGCAGCACCAGGGCCCCAGCACCTTCACACCTGCGCTCTCGGGAAACGGAGGGCACGCGTAGCCGTGTATTTGCCGGGCAGGAACCCGCACGGAGCTCAGAGTCCTCCAGCTCCGGGGACGCCCCGTCCAGCGTCCGGAAGCAGAGCCACGAAACCAGCGGCGCCGGGCTCGGGCTCAGTGCATCACACAGGGACTCAGGCCCAGTGCATCACACAGGGACTCAGGCTCAGTGCATCACACAGGGACTCAGGCCCAGTGCATCACACAGGGACTCAGGCCCAGTGCATCACACAGGGACTCAGGCCCAGTGCATCACACAGGGACTCAGGCCCAGTGCATCACACAGGGACTCAG
>PVJO010026992.1:0-20290 GCA_004026905.1 Hystrix cristata | reverse complement strand
TGAAAGCAGAGGCTTGAAGACACATTCATGCATTAAGATCTGTAGCTGCATTCCTTCCAATGGATGTACTGGTCCACTCTTCCTTTGCTGGACAAAATACCCGATACCCTCTACTTAAAAGAGAAGTATATTCGGCTCACATTTTCAGAGCATTCTGTCTGTGGTTGGCTGGCTCCCAACGAGGAACATCACTGTGAAAAGGATAGTAGAGCCGAGCCGCTCACTTCGTGGCAGCTGGGAAGCAGAGCACAGAGGAAAAGCACCAGCAAGAGATACGCTCTCCAAGGCCCGTGGCCAGTGACTGCCTGCAACTGGGTCCCACCTCTCACAGCACATTCAGCTGTGAACATAAATGAATTAATCCGGCGGTGAGTATAGCACCCTCATGATCCAACTGTCTCTCCAGGAATCTCTCAATCCAGTCAAATTGACAAAGAAACAATCACCACAATAGCCCCATGGTGGAAACAACTCAACTGCCCATTGGCAGATGATAAACAAAATATGTAATTCTGATCCATTCTATAACACACACAATCCTTGAAAACATCCTACATAAACAATCTCAATACAAAAGGACGGATACTGTATGACTTCACTTACATGAGGTACCTAGAATCGTTTCAGAGAAACAGAAGGTAGAATAGTGGTTTAGGGCAGAGGGGAAGAGGGCAACAGGTGTTTTTGCTGCATACACACATTCTGCTTGGGATGATGAGAAATTTCTGAATGTGAATAGTGGCGATGGTTGTACAACAGTGTGAATGTACTTAATGCCCCTGAAGTGTGCACTTAAAATGACTGAAGTGGTACATTTTATGTTGTGTATTTTTTTAATCACAGTTTTCAAAAACCCCTGAATTTGGGCATTGTTAGAGTCTAACCCCGACCAATTAAGTCATAGTGTCCTGTGCAGGAAAAAGTTTGGACTAGATCAGCCTATTACCCACACTATTTCTGTGTAATTCAAGGGCACGTATATACCAGATTAGAATTAAAATAAGTCTTGCCTAAGTATGAACCAGGGCAATATCTGGAAAAGTCAAGAATTAATTGGCTGTATTTGAAGAATTAAGTTCCATACATAAATCCCTTGCTTAACTATGGAAAAGCACCATATTTTAGATAAAACATATTGTAAGGAAAATCCCATCCTATCCCTGATTCAAAGCTGGGAAATATGCCTGGCTTCTATTTGTTTAGGCATCTAGGGGAAACACCACATTAAATCCAAAAGATAATTCTAACCTTTTTATCTTCCTGCAATATTGGAGCAAGAATAAATTGAATCACTCTGTCTGAAAAGAGCCAGCTGTGTGAGTTTACTTCCCTTTCATAGACACTGGATCTAAGCAGTAATGAAAAAGCATTGCATGGAAATGATTCTAAAATAATTTCCATTCCAGATACAAAAACACTGTCTCTCTTCTGTAAGAGGCTGACTGTTACTCACACAAAATAGAACTTTCAAATAGTATCCTCGGGTAGGTGATTCACACCACAGAAACTGTTCCATATTCTGTGGTGTATAATTACAAAAGAGAGTTTCATCTTCAAACATTTCACACCTATTAGTCATGGAATTTTAATGCCTCTGGATTTTTGATGGATTACCCAACGATGGTTCAAGTTTTGCAGAAGTTTCTGGGAAATTTTAAACTCCAAACTTAAACAATTTAAGTTCGAGGGGTTGAAGATTTAGCTCAGTGTTACAGCGCTTCCCTAGCAAGTGCAAAACCCTGTCATTCCCCAGCACCCCCCAAATTTAAATTCTAATAGTGAGGAAAAAAAATGGACAAGTGGCATGTAAAGGAAACCATATTTTCTTTTTCTGGCAAAGAGTGACCTGCACTCTGCTCAGAAGTGAACATAATGCATCACTTTGTGCACAGTCATTGTAGATTGTCATTGGACTTAATAAATTTTATTTAAGTACACAATATAATTGTCCTAAACATTTATTTTCTTTAAAATATCATTTCTAGAGTGGTTTTTTTTTTTATGGTAGGTACAACTTAAACTTCTTAGTTTCAATGGTAACTTGGATTATTGACATTTGAACTTATTTCTTTAGTATAAAGTGGAAAGAAAATGCTGAGTCCCACTATGTTCAGTGAGTGGTAATAGTCACCTGGATCCTATTTGTGAGGGATCAACTGGTCAGTGTCCTAGAAAAGCTCAAATCTGCATGACAGGGTCTTTTGCACATCACACTGCTCGGTCAGAAGCTTCCGATGGAAGGGCTCAGGAGGTTTGCAACCAAAGCCGGTTTACTTTGTCATTGCCGCCCTCTCTGTGTCAGGAAGCCACAGCTTGGCACCCCTCAGCACCCTGCCAGCTGCCCTCAAACCTCGGTGCCACTGTTCCCAATGATCCCCTCCCCAAAGTCTCCTACCTTTTCTTACAACCAGGAAGCCATACAAAATCTCTGTGTCTCCTACCATGAAAACTAACTTCTGTCATTCAGCTTTAACTTGCTGGGTTTCTACTGATACACAGGGTTATTTTTCTCACTTTGTTTTAAAGTCATCTATTTTGAAAAAAAATCCCATTTGCTTTGTAATCTGCAGTTGGTGAGATCTCACCTCTTCCTCACTCTGCTTTACCCACAATCTCCGAGCTGTATGTGTGACGGTGGATTGTCTGTCTCCTTCTCTGGAGGCTCACGTGACATTCCTGAAGCTGACCCTTTCTTTCGGTTAAAATATAACACATCCTGGTACAAATCCTAGGAGACTATGCTCATGCCTGAGGTGCCGTTTCCTTCCCCGTCATCTCCGATGATCTCACCTGTCCAAGTGCAATATGCTCGCCAGCTCACACCTTGGCAGGTTCTTTTCCCACTTGGAATTCTGTGGAGACACTAACTCTGGAATAAGGGAAAAGACAAAACGTGCTTGCTGCCTGCATTTCCTGGGCAGCTCCGGTACAAGAGCCTCATTCCAGCAGTAGTGAATAAAATTTCAAAACTCTTCCTAAAATTCAAGGCTCCAGGCTTTAGCTCTGCAAATATGCACTGTGGCGAGGCTTCCAAACACGTGGGCAGAATGGTTAAAATCTTCTCCCAGCCTAAAGCGATGGCTGCTAACGCATGTGTGAGTCGCCAATCTTTGCTCTTCTTCTCATTCAACCTGCCTTTATTTGTAGCTGCAGGCAGGGGGGGATTTCGACCACAAAAACACTCAATGATAGAAATTAGACATTTACATGTTCAAAACACGCCACTGGCATAGGCAGTGTTTGGAGGGTGAGGACCGTCCCGCATCCTGGATGCCTTGCAGCTTTTGCTGGGGACACTGATACACCTCTTTGGAGTGGGGAGTGAGACACGATCCCTGCTGGCTGTATGTGGGTGGAACCTGTAGCCCTGATAGAAAGGAGCCCCCAAAGGTGGGTGAGGCCAGCGGTATGAGGAAGGTCAACTCCACCGGCCTGGGTTAGAAGACCCTGGGTTTATGATCTGGCGCTGCCACAAGCTAGCTGTGTAACTTTGGCAGAGTCCGTTAGTCTTTTCAAGCCTCCGTTCCTTCCAAAATAAGGCAGAGGACAGTCACGCTTGTCACATTTATGATAAGGCCGTGAGTGCAGATGCTCCATGTATGTTGTGAAGGCGATCGCCACAGCGTGTGGGAACCGCGGTTTCCAAGCTGCTGATGGCTACTGGGCGCACTCTTCCATTTCTGCACTCATCTAATCAACACACACTCAGCTCCCCCAGGCTCCGTGCTGGTTGCTAAGAATGAAATCGTGAACCAAAGAGCCACGTTCTCATCAGCAGGTGAACAGACAAGGAAAATGTACCATGTGTACACGATGGATTACGACGCAGCCATAAAGGACACATTTGAGGCATTTGCGGGAAAATGGATGCACCTTGAGACCATATGCCGAGTGAAATAAACCAGACACGGAAAATTAAATATCACATGGTTTCTTTTATATGAGAACCTAAAGTATAACTAAAACCTAAAGCAAAACAAAAAATAGATGATAGGTAATAGGGAGGTAGATCCTTTGGAGATGCCAAGCAGATCTAGGGATGCAGGGAGAGAAGGAAGGGGAAGGAAAGGGGAGGTAAAAAGATTAAAACGCCATCTGTACAGGTACCAACTCCCAGCAGTGAATGTATTTATTATATACTTACAAACATGTACTAATTTTTTTTTATTTTTTAAATTTTATTCTAATGGTACATTTTAGATATACATAGTGATAACTTTTTTTTTTAAACATGTACTAATTTTAAAAAAGAGACGTCCCTTCTCAGTGGAGCCAAGAGCCTCACACATGCTACAGAAGTAAGTTTAACAAACACACGGCGTTGGTAGGAGCACTACGCACCTGAGATGGAGGCTCTGAGTGGGTGCTCACGGCTTTTAATGCATGCCATTCACATTCTTTTCTCTTCTAGTGAGAGAGAGAGAGACAGCAAGGAAGGAAAGGAGAAATAACAATTTTAAAAGAGGAGGTAAATTGTCCATTGTGGCGGACTTATTGTGGTCAATTTGAGCAGGAACGCCCAGCTGGCCTGAGTTGGTGGGTTCTGGGCATAGAGGATCCACCTGAGGATTGTTGCCGAGATGACTTAAAGGAGAACGGGAGCAGAAGCTAGGGGCTGGCCGTTTCCCAAGAGAAGTTCTGTTGTGGCTGGTTCTCCCAAAGGGAATTTACTCTTCTCTTCGCAGAAGGAGCTCGGGGCCTTGCAGTCCTTGAGGAATGCTGCTGTTGTGTCGGGGGAGCTCTGGTCTTCATCTCCACAGTAAGCATCGTATTCTGGCTCCATTATAGATTTCTTCAGCCTTTTAGTGCAGCTACGTATGTACATGGGAAATTGCTGTGGGCTCACAGCCCTTGATTGGATTTTTTGGGTATCCAGTGCATAGGCAGACGTTCTGCAGTCTTCCTATATTTGGCTTGTGTGTGTGAATGTTGCAATGTGTAAATGTCTTGTATTAAATCTGCTCTCTTGCAACCATTAACTCTAGAAAGGTAACTAATACAAGAAATTGATACCAGAGAAGTGGGATCCATACCGTGATGTTGCCTGGCCGTGTGGCTTAAGAGCCTTTGGAATTAATTAGAAAAGGTTTTGAGAGATCAGCTGAAGAGGCAGCCCTGGAACGCTCTAAACTTATGTGCGAGACTCTGCTCAGAACCTGGAAAACCAGAGTAACTGATGGAAATGCTGCCGGTTAGGATGAGGCGTGGAGGCCTCTGTTGAGAAAGTCTGCATTGGCTGCTGGACCCCAGGCGGTATGTGTGTGCTTTGGCAGAGGTTGGTCTGCATTTTGCTTGTGTTTGGAGATACTGCCTGGGTGGCAGGAAAATTTCAGTGCAGTCTGGTGTTGGGACGGTGGCATAGTTACTGTTGAGGGGTTTTGGCTGGATCTATGTTGGAAATCGAGAGTGGAGAGCCAGCAGGGTGACTTGAAGTGTTTGGCCAGAGGGGAGCTGTGGATTGCAAGGATGAACAAAAGAGAACTTGGTTGTGGAGAAGAAACAGGACAATGAAAAATGACCTGAAGCTTTTTAACAGAAGGGAAGAGTGTATTTTGAGTGCAGGACATCCTTTGGGGCATCTCTTAGTGTTGTCATACTCTGTTGTTGAAGTTTATGGAAACCAAAGAGTTTTAAAATTTGAAATCCATATTTTTTAATGTGGATGCACTGTATTGGTATATCGTATTTTGTAAACAAATCATTTATTATTTTAGAACAAGCAAGAAAGACAGAATGGAGTTGTATATTCGTATGTATAGTTGTAGTTTTTGGACACCTGTTTGTAATCAGTGTTGAGAATCCTTTGAATATTTGTTTCTGGTGTGGGAGTAAGTGCAATAAGAATTGTAATGTTAATATAAATCTGAACAAACCAAGATATGTTAACTCTTTATAAATCTACCACTGGAGACTATGGGTTAAAGAAATGTGTCTGGTTATCAAGTTGACCAGGGGTGGATTGTGGTGGACTGATATGGTCAACTTGCACAGAAACACCCAGCTGGACTGAGTTGATGTGGTTCCAGGCCTAGAGGATCCACCTGAGGATTGTTGCTGACACAACATAAAGGAGAACAGGAGCAGAAGATAGTGGCCGGCTGTTTCCTAGGAGAAGCTCTCTTGTGGCTGGTTCCCCTGGAGGGAACTCAGCTGTTCTCATTGCAGAAGGAGCTTGGGGCCTTGGTGTCCTCAGGGATGGCTGCTGTTTGCTTTGGGGGAGCTCGGTCTTCATCTTCACTGTGAGTGCTGTACCCTGGCTCCAGTATAGATTTCTTTAGCCTTTTAAGTGCCAACACATATGTACACGGGACATTGTTATGGGCTTCCAGCCCTTGATTGGATCTTTCCAGTCTCCAGTGCACAGATAGACGTTCTGTACTCTTCCTGTATTTGGCTTGTGCGTGTGAATGTTGTAACTTAGAGTTGTCCTGTATTAAATGTGCTCTCTTGCAAATCATTGACTCTAGAAAAGTAACTAATATATCCACCAATGAGCCAGTTTGTAGAGGGTCTGTGAGTGTGTTCCAGTACTCTCTGTCGCTCAGTGCCTTCAACATGTGATGCCTAGTACTTAAAGATACTAAATTTGATGTCACATAAACTGAAATACAAGCTGACTCCTTAATCTAGTGCTCAATCCAGTGGACCAGGATCTGCCAAAGGTGGGTGATCCATGAATTTTCATGGGCAACTCTGACTATATGTAATCTCCTTAAAGTTGACTTTACAACAAACCCTAGTTTTGAGGTATGTAAGGAGTTTGGGATCTTAGTTGGGTAGATAGGAGATGAGTTTCCTTAGGCCTCCTGTCTGGGCATAAATCCACATTTCTACAGGGGTCAAGTCACCTTTGTAGAAATCTCTAGAGTTTGGGCCCAAAGTCTTCCAGAAAATAAAGCAGGCCTTTGTTGCCTTCAGTTATTCTCTTGAATATAATTTTCTCTTGCATTCTAAGAAGTGACTGTTGTAGTATGCGACCATTTGATAATGTTCCTGAATCCCTCATATTGGTGGCCAAATATAGCAGTTCAGTATCACTCTGATTGCTGAAATTCAACATAAAAATTGCCCAAAATAGAGGATGTAAGTGTGGACTCACGGTTTTGAATACTTGTCATTCACATTCTCCTTCATTAAAGCAAAATTTAAGAAAAGTGTGATCTCATTCAGCTGGTTGCAATACCAGCCACTACTTAGACACTTCAGGAAACCCATAACCTAAACCAGGTCATGTCACTTTGAATGTAGTCGTGAATGTTTTGGCCACAGAAAAATTCTCACCTTCACGAATGCAACAATGTCATTTTGGATAGAGAGCCAATGACCAAATTAATTCTTTTATGAAGCTGTCAGATTTGATTAAGTCGTTATACTACATTTTAAAACTCATTAACAGGGTCTATTGGGCTATTTTGTAAGTGAATTTTTTCCTTGCATTTTTACATTTGCTGTCCTGGAAGGCTTTTGGTGTCAATCAAAATAGATGACAATGCTAAATCACTGGCTTTATAACATAATTCAACACCTGGCAAGTTCTGCTGTCCCTCTGAAATATGACCTCGCAGGAGAGGCTGACTTTCCTGTTTCTTTCTCTGATATGAAAAATATATTTATAACCACATTGTGGTCATATGTATATTTTACAGTATGCATTATTATGGTCAAGATTCTTTAATAGAGAAGAAATCTCTTTCCGATAATGGGTGAAGGAGGGAAATTTTTAAACAGTCCCTTTTCCTCTCTTTCCACCAAAGCTTCCTCAAATAGATTGTAAGTCAGGAGGCTCCAGTGGAGAGAAATTCACAACTGGAAGCAGAAGGAACACGGCCTCCCCGGGCAGAGATAATGAAAGGAAGAGAAGACATTTGGCTAAATCTGCACAAAGGAGGTGCATAGTGAACATCTCCCAGAGCCGAAAGCTAAACATAACACAATGGAGAAATAACTGCTTAGACACAAGTGCTAGAACTCTGGCAGAGTCAGGCTTTGCAAACTCCTCTAACATTTAACATTCTCCTTAAACAGAAATCTCGGGTATTTGCCAGGTAACTACTCACAGCCTTTACTGCTAGTAATACAAGAAAAGTATAAATAGAAATGAAAGCCTCCTGTGACCACACAATAGTGTGACAATATCCCACATTTCTCACAAAATTCATTAGAGAAGGCTGCAGTGAAACACTACGTGGAGACACGGGAGAGATGGTAATGCTTAATGCGCACTGAGAATGCACCATAAATGCAGCTAATAAAGTGTTCGTTAATTTAGCGACCATTGATTGAGCTCTTGCTATGTTTCCTATTTTGCACTGAGGGTGAGATGATGAAGAAAAAGTAGAATATAGTCTGGGCCTTTGGGGTTTATGGCGGCCAGAGAGAAATACAAAGATGTAATTACTGTGCAGCACAGAGGAAGGAATGACGAACGCTAGTGTTCACAAAGGCAGATGGCAGGGTGCTATTTGAGGTGCTTCTCAAAGTGTGAGTAGAAGCTCCCCTGGGAAAGAAGAGGGGCCACGGCACAAGGCTGTGGAAGGTGGGGACATCCAACCTTTAAATGAACGGCTGGAGAGGAGCGAGAGGTGAAGCTCCCCAGGCAGGCTGACTGCTAGGCTAAGGAGCTGGGTCTTTGGCAGGTAGAAAAATGGAAGGTGGCGCAGGGGCAAGCAGATGTCTAGAGAAGGTACAAGTTGCCTCAGAGCATGCAGGTTTAAATTCAAGGCACGTGGTGCAAATGCATAGGAGCTTTCGAGAGGCCTGATTGGCTTCAGTGAAGAGGGAGAGTAGGGGAATATTTGGAGGCCCAAAGGGGCACGGGAGGTTCTTCAGGCTCTTGGACAAAGATGATGAGGACCTATGTCGGGGTGGTAGCAGCAGAAGTGGAGAAGGGCTAGACACAGAAGGTAAAGATGAAAGACACAGAACCATTCATTCAAGTGATGTTTAGTTCAGTGCCACATCTGGGGGCACAGCACCGAGGAGGGAACACACGAACTGCATGTATTCACTGTGGACTTAGGGCCACCTGGATGTGAGACACGAGGGAGAAGTGTTGACAATTCCTACTGGCAAGCTTTTGGGAAATTGATCCCTACATAAACTAAGATATTGGTGATTTTCCTTTTATTGCAGGAAGCACAGATGAAAAATTGTGAATATTTATTTAGTATTTCTCCACCAAAAAAAGAATATCCATCAAACATTTGGTTTTTTTTTTTTATTGTTGTTAGAAAACAAAAATTAAGCCCATAAAATGGTGAACGAGTTTGAGAATTCAGGAATAGGCATGGTGTGGGGAGGCGGAAGGTGTAAAATAATGGATTGGGTTTTTAACATGTAAATTTAAGATGCTCATAATGTAGTTACATAAAATGTCCAGTCAGCAGCTAGATCTTTGGGCCAGGAGTTTGAGAAAGAGCTGAGCCGGAGAAATAGTTTGGACTCCCACTTGAGAAGATGTGGCAACTGATGTAAAAAAACCGGGCGGGGGGAGGGGAAAAAAAAAAAAACCTTCCGGGAGAAAGAGCGGAACTATTAGAGAAGGCAGAGGTAGGAAACCAAGTACTAAAATACAGCTGGGAAGAGGATTGTTTATGAACACTGAAAGAGAAAGGGGATTGAGGAGAAAATGGTAATGAACAACTTGATGGTTTTTTGGGTAATTCTCAGAGCGTGTGTTACATAACTCGGTACCTTAGCTTTCAAATCTAGGTATTTGTTCATTTGAACATAATGATACATAACTCCTTTCAGTCCTAAAGTTCACCTTGTAATTGACATATGGACTCCGACTTATGTTTTCTTCAGAATAATCTATTTGCTTTCTGCAAACCAACAACATTTGCAACCGGTTTGCTGTGGAATAAGATCCCTTTCAGATTTTGCCTTGTCCATTGGTGGTTCCCTGCGGTGCCTCTACAGCTCCACCCCGCTCGCTGCAGGGAGGCTGACCTTTGTGGATGGCCCGGGAGTTCCATTCTTCATCTGGCTTTCAGCTGGATTTCGTCCATGGGAGGCACTGACAGGAGCCAAGAGAGTGAGGGCCGGAGGTTGGGATCTCTCCCTGTGCTTTTCTCCTTCTGCAGTCTACATGCCCTACCACAGGCCACAGCTCCTTTCTGGAAGCCCTGCCTATGCAACACCTTCTATGGGTCCTGCACCATTCCTATTCTCTGCCCCTTTCGGAGCTAGAGGAAATAAAGGCTCCCAGAGCTGGACTATCCCTTGGCTGCTTTCACTAAGCCATGAAAGAGGGTTCAGGGTCCACTTGGGTAATGAATGGCCCCTTATGAGGTTCTCTAATCACCCAGACTGAGAGCGCTATCTAACTGGGTTGCTGCCAGGGAAAGATTACTTCCTGCGGTAATTTGTCAGTGACCCATTTTCCCACAGACTAGCACTAAATGAGGGCATCTGAGAAGATTAGATGGGAGAAGGAGCAGGAATGTGTCTGAGGAAGGCGCAGGTTGTCATCCTTTAGAGTCCATCTGTCTGTACAGAGCCTGCGAGCCAACAGCAACATCGTTCCTCTCGGGCATTTCTCCTCAACCACTTAGTAGTGAGCAACAGAGGCAGCAGGAGGCGGAGAAGGTGCACATTTCACCCCGAGGGAGCTGACAGATTGGGGGAGGAAACCTCGCGTGTCTGGATCTGCAGGTAACTGCTGTTTGAGCTCACGCTCCCGACCATCAATCCTGTGGCGGAGAAGCTCTATAAATCAGCTTTCGAGGCCGTGAGCCTGCAGTCACAGGGAAGATATTCTTGCACTATTTTTGGCCGCTGTACAAAGAGCCTAAAGTGGCAGGACAAAGAATCTTCAAAAGCATAAGCGAACATTTTTTTGGTGGAGATGGGAGACAGAAAGGCAGCTCCTAACACATACACATGGCTGTGTGATGCAGTCTTCCTGGACTTCTCTACCTGGAAACCACACTAACACAAAAGCAGAGAAAGTCAAAGCAAAAGTGAAATTTCTATTAAACATCTAGAGAAAGTCATATATATATTTTTTTTCTTTTCTTTTTTTTTTTTTTAAGATTTTCTAAAAGCAACTGAGTTCTCCCAGGATGAAGTAGAGACAGGCTGAGGAGAAATCTCAAGATCCAAGGAGGGCCCTGATGATTCTTGGGATATGCCACAATCACTTCCTGAAGGTGTGAGGTCACTTCCTGAGAGGGGGGAGCTGTACCCCTGTTGGCAAAAGTATGGTAGAAACAGGAGGTTGTTTTCCACCCCAGTAGAACTATAGAGTTCAATGAGGAAGAAAAATGAAATCCAGAAGAGAGCCCTTGCGTTGTGCAGCCATGCTATGCGGGAATGCTGATTTAGGCCGGCCTCACGAAAACTCATACCATAAATACCCAGGCTAGGAAAATGAGAACTGTTCAATGATGTATAATAAAAAAGAAATGATCACATCTTCTATACAAAGGTGCTCTAAGAGAAAAGGGAAAAAAGGGACAAAATTTGTTAACAAACTATGTCCTTCTGTAAAATATTATCACAGGGTGGGTGAATATCATAAAGAAATATTTTGATGTAAATTTGGAAGCCAAAAATAAAATTAAGTGATCACCGGGTGAAGAAAGGTAGATTAATAATAATGCAGTAGTGGGAGATCAGGGAAAATAAGATAGTAGGAAGAGATAAGGCATGAGATGGCAGAACTTAGAAAAGGTGTATAAGAAACAAGATGGAAGAATTAAAGAAATAAAAGCTAAAGGAACATGAATAGCCCCTATGCAAGCAAACACAGTTGATTTATAAAGGAGTGAAAATATTGACACAATGAAATAGCAATCGGAAAAGATCGAGAATGAAAATCAGACAGTTACTGGTGTCTAAGATTTTAAAAAAATCCTTTGGGCAGACAGGTGAAATAACCAAGTCAGTTGTATAAGGAGAAAAAAAAAGAACAACCCAAGCCAGCCTCATGTTTTTTACACAGTATCATTAAACACTAGATCTAATACCTACAGGATTTCCAAGGAAAAGAGTATGAGATAAGGAATATATGCACAAATAGGAAATGTGCACAAATAGTACAAGAATATCTTCTTTGTGACTGCAGGCTCACGGCTTCGAAAGCTGATTTATGGAGCTTCTCCACCACAGGATTGATGGTCGGGAGCGTGAGCTCAAACAGCGGTTACCTGCAGATTCAGACACGCGAGGTTTCGCCCCCCAATCTGTCAGCTCCTTCAGGGTGAAATGTGCATATATGTATATATATATGTGCAAACTCCTCAAATATAAAAGCTACACACAACTTTAAGTGTTCAAAAACAGGGAGAATATTATTAATTCCTTTTTGTGGAAACTAATAAAGGACAAAATTTGATACATCAAAAGTTTGGGGAGAAGTTTGGAGAAGGCCAAATATATTTAACAATTCCATTAAATCTAGAAGAAATGTGGGCTAGAGTTACAGAACAACTAAAAACCTGGGAAAGGAAGAGGGAAAGAAATGGAAAGACTGTGTACTGTTTTACCTACAAGAGCTGGGAGCCAAAAGGTTTCATTTAAAGCTGACAAACCAAGACACATCGTATCTAGGTAAACACCAAGAAAAATAATGCCGACTAACATCATATGCTCCAGAATGAAAGCAAAGAGGAGCAAGTACAACAATTGTTTAACTGTTCAGCTATAAGAAATAAGCAATCACTAAATAAAGAACTAAGAGTAATTTCTAAGAGTAATTTCTAAGAGTAATTTAGTGTTAAAATAACTAAAAGAACAAAAATATCTAAGAGCAACTCACCTCAACTTCACATAGAAAACGAAGCGAGGAAAACTGAACACAATTTAAACTAAAAAATTTGATGAATGAACATAAGTTGAAATGATAGAATTGAGAAAAAACATTAAATCTGGTCAAAATTACCTAGTAGATGAAATAAATTTTGGGTGGGATATTTAGTATAAAAGAAACAGTATTTAAAATAGAGTGATTTAGAAAAGTAAACAAAAATTCAAATAATAGACATAAGTATATCAAGGGCATGTAAATAAAAAGATAGTAGGAATCATGGTCTTAGTACTGCTCATTGATGGGCAATACTTAACCTAACACTTGGTCCATGTTTGCAGTACATGATTACATTCTTGTGTAGAGTTGGCACATGCAATGTAGCACATCTTAATTCCTTTCTCTCTCCTCTTCCTCTCCCTTCCCTCCTCCCTCTCTCCATCTCTTGATCTCGTTCCCATCTGAGAAAGATCTGTGTCTCTACTTCCTATCGTCTTTTATTTTGCTCTTTATTTATAATTTGGATTTCTTATATAAAAGAAACTATGTAGTATTTAAGCCTGTGTGTCTTATTTATTTCACTTTAATGTTACAGTCTTGGGGTGCATCCATTTATATGGCACTTACAGGTGTTATTGTAAGAGTTTTTCATATATAAACTTATATAGTCTTCCCTCCAACTCAATGGCATCGTTACCATCATTGTGTTCATTTTTTCCTCCAGATAAACTGTGGTATGAAGAGCCAAAAGCAATAAGTGGTAATGTCAGAATTTAAACCTAGTCAATCCAGATTTTGCAAATAACGACATTTCTTATGTATCCAGGGAACAAAGCATTAGGTGAGGATTAAAAAAAAGGATGTTAGAGGATTCATAACACAGTGTATAACTGTTATGAACTATATATGCTTCAAGAAAGTAGTATCAAGATTGACATAGTAAGATTTAAAGGGACATTTACAAAGAGAAATAAGCAGAACAACCGTAGTACAGGAGACTTTAAATTTTTAACAGCTATATTGAGATATAGTTCACATAAAATACATTTTACTCAGTTAAAGTGAACAACTCAATGGCCTGTAGTACAGTCACAGTAGTGTGCATCCATCACTACCATACATTTTAAACATTTTTAGTATCCTAAAACGAAATATTGTACCCAGAGCCACTAGCCCCATGCTCCCTGTGTTCGCACCCCCTGTCGCCCTAGGCAACCAGTATTCCATTTTGGTGACTGAAGATTTGCCTATTTTGAGCACTGCATACACAAAAAATGGAAGTATATGCTATGTGATCATTTTTTGACTGGGTTTGTTTGCTTAGCACAATGTTTTCAAGGGCCATTCATGTTCTATCATGTATTCATGCTTCATTTTCTGTTTACTGCTGGCTATTATTTCACTGTATGGATGAATCATATTTTATTCACCAGTCATCAGTTGATGGACACTTGTGTTGTTTCTACTTATGGTTATTATGTCTAATGCCGCTATGAACACCCATACACTGCCTTTTGTGTGGGCGTGTTTTGACTTTTCTTGGGTGGAATTATTGGATCACATGGTAATTTTACGCTTAATAATTTGAGAAGCTGCCAGAGTAGTTGCCAAACTACTCTGGCAGTAGTATATAAGGGTAGAGGTACTGCTCTGCCAGCAGTATATAAGGGTTCTAGTTTTCCACATCCTCACCACCACTTGTTGTTATAGCTCTTTTTGAATATAGCCAACCTAATGGACATTCAGTGCTAACTCACTGTGGTCTGGGTTTGAGTTTTCTTAATCCTGAGCAATATCAAGCATCTTCCCATGTATTTCTTGATCTTTTGTATGTCTATCTATTAAAAGCCTTTGCCCACTTTTAAACTGAGTTATTTGCCTTTTGTCATTGAACTGTAATAATTTTAAAATATACTCTAGATATGATAAATTCTTTACAAAATATATAACTTGCTAATTTCTCCCTTGCAAACTTTGGGTTGTCTCTCTTACTTTCTTCATGGTGTTCGTTGAAGGAAAAATATTTTTAATTTTGATAATTTCTAGTTAGTTATTTTTGATTGGATCTAAGAATGACTTGCCTAATCGAGGTCATAAAGATTTATATCTATATTTTCTTTTAAGACTTCTACAGTTTTGTTCTTACATTTAGATCTTTGATTCATTTTTAGTTAATTTTTGTATACGGTGTGGGTTAAGCATCCAATTTCCTTTTCATATGCACACCCAGTTGTCCCCTTGTGATTTGCTGAAAAAAAATTCTTTCTCCATTTGAAGGATTCTCTAGTTTTCTTCTTTCTTTTTCTTTTCTTTTTTTTTTCTTCTTTCTGTTCATTACACTAAGTGGAAAAAATTAGGCAAGACATACAAGTACTAAATAACGTAATATGTACATAGACCATATAGAACATAGACCTAAGTCTAACATGCCTCAAACTATGTGCTCTGAAAATGAAGAACATCTCTTTGTAGAACACCCACAAAAACTAACCATATACTAGGCCTCAAAGAAAATAGCTATAAAATTAAAAAGGGAGAATGGTCATCATCTCTGATTAAAATGCAAAGAATGAGAACTTCTTAACATTCCCAAAAAGGAAGTCAGTACTACTTGTTAAAAATTTCTTTATCCAGCTCGTAGGTCAGAGAGGTTACAAACATTAAAAACCCAAGAAAGAAGACAGTAAAAAATCACACATCAAAATTTACTAAATAGTACTAAAGCAATTCTCATAAAATAGAAATATTAATTAAGTTGAATTATTAAGTTGAATTATTTTTATAGACTAATTTTGCTTCAAATATTAATAAACCACACAAGAATAAGCGTAGTACATATCTGTTTTCCTGGGTGTGGTGGCTCATGGGAAATCCTAGCACTCTGGAAGGCTGAGGCAGGAGGACTGCAAGTCTGAATCTAGCCTCAGCAACTTAGTGACTTAGTGAGACCCTGTCTCAAAATAAAAATCAAAAGGGATGAGGATGTGCTCAGGGAGAGGCCCCAGGTTCCATCCCCAGGCCCTTATTACTCAGAGTGTAGGCCCTGGGCCAGCAACGTTGCTATCACTGGGAATCTGTGACGAGTGCAGACTCTCCAGTGTGAACTTAGATCCACTGAATCAGAATCAGCCTTTTAAAAGCACTCCCACCTACTACATTTGAGAAGGACGAGAAAGTATAAATTCACAACTAGAAAATGATACGATGATAGAAAAACTATAAAAATATGGGAAGCTAAAACGATGTGAGAGACCACTTTGTTTATTTTGATACAAAATACAAAGCTTAGATAGAGTGGATATTTTTCTATGACAATGCAATTTATTAAATGTGGCTGAGAAAATCTAAGTGGACCATCTCTTATAGAAAGCTGTTAAAGAATCGTCTCCTCTTCAACAAGAAAAACAACAATCCCACATGGGTCCACAGGACATTTCCACCAACTCTTTGTAGAAGAGGTAATTGTACAGTGATGTTAGGACTCCCCAGGCCAAGAGATGTAGAGGAAATCTCCATGTGTTGTTTATGTATCAGCCCATGAGTCTCAAGAACAAAAGCAAGAAGAAACCATAGATACCTTCACTTCTGAATAGTGATGCAAAAAAACCTAAATTATTAGCAAATAATTGAAAAGACCTTTTCATAATCCAATATGTACATACGGAGAAAACTACATTAAGGATAAATACAAAACTCCATGAATATTATGAGGCCCATGCCTATGCAAACTATACTCAGGACAAAAATTCAAACATCCCAGCAGCAGAAAGTATCTCACTACTTGGTCTAATCACCTTTCTCTGTCTTCAAAAGGTAATTACTATCCTCACCTTTATAATAATTGTTTCCTCAAAATGTGCATTTCTAAACACTACAGTTTAATTTTCCCCACATTTGAACTTTATGTATGAAATTATGGCATGTGTATTCTTATGTGTTTTGTGTTTTTTGCCGGGGGGAAGAAGATGGAAAGTTATATTTATAAGATTCATCCCTCTTGGTGCATATGTTGATAATACGTTCATGTATAATATTTCACATATGAAAATACCCCAATTTATCTGTTAGTCTGTTGGTAAAATGTGTTATTTTCAGTCTTCAAATGTTATAATGTTTCACTAAAGATTCTTGCCTTGTAGAATTTTAAAAAAAGACCAAGAGGAATTTATTTCAGGTACGCAAAGATGATTCAAAAGTAGAAAATATACGGATGTAATTTGTTATTTTAACAGGTCAACAGGGAAATTAATATGATAATCTCTGTAGATGCAGGAAACCACTTGACACAGCCAAACTCTTGCTTGATAAACACTCAGTGATGCAGTAATCGGTGGGTAGGTGGCAACATAAGATCATAGATCTAGTTCTGTCCCAAAACCAGTGTCATTCTTCATGGAGAAACAATAGAAGTAGCTTCATCAGAAAAGGATCCCAAGCATTAATGTTATTATTATTATTATTATTTTTTATTTTATTTTAAACCAAGAACATGTATTGGTACATTCTACATACAATGGTCACATTCATTACATTAATTCTGTACCTATACATGATGTATCTTGGTTTAATGTTATTATTTAATATGAACAGACTTAAAAATAGTGTAAGTCTTACAATCTCAAGAAATTATGATGAGAAAAAATTAGAGGTGTAAAAAATTGGAAAGTAAAAGGAATAATAAGATTTTATCCCTAAAACTCTATTTAAGAAATAAATGCAATGGTGCATCAAATTATAAGCTAATTGTATACAGATATCAATAATCTTCAAACAAGACCCCATTTACAACAACCACAAAATAATAAAGTACCTATCAATAAATTTACCAAGAAAATTTGCAGACTTCTATTAAGAAAGAAAAAACCTCTAAAACAGATCCATAGACTTCAGATGATGACTTAAACAAATGAAAAGGCGTATTACATCGTTAAAAATGATTCAAAATGATAAAGATGTGAATCTCCACTAACTTGTAATTTTAATTAAAATATAATAAAAACACTAGCATGTTTTCTTATGTAATAAGACCAATTGCTTTTCCCTTTTATAATTTTGAAAAGAAAATAAACAAGGGGATAGCTGGCTTTTCACCAATTAAAAATTCTGTAATGCTTCAGTAAATTGAGTTGTTCAGTTCTGTTGCATAAGACAGCCAAGTCAATCCAATCAAAACGTAAAGTTTAAGAAAGATTTAAATGCACATGGAATATTAGTAAACTTTTGGCATCTTAAATCAGAGAGAAATAAATGAGTGTAATTATATTTGATACACGACATTGGGACAATTGTATACTTTCTGTTTACATATATAGAAGAAACATTTCAGAAGGATTAAAGTTCTAAATAAAATGAAATCATAAGTGCACTAGAGGTAAAAATTGGAGGGTTCTTTTATAATTTTGGGAAGGAAGGGAACTTTCTAAATATAACACAAAAATCCGATCCCATAAAGGAAAGTGTGTAGTTAATTTTATGTGTCAACTTGACTGGACTCTATAGTGTCAAGATATTTGGTTAAACAATATTCTGGAGAATTCTGTGAGTGGGTTTTTTTTTTTTGTGTGTGTGTGCTGGGGATCAAACTCGGGGCCTTGTGCTTGCAAGGCAAGCACTCTAACCCCTGAGCTAAATCCCCAGCCCTGCGAGTGTGTTTTTATCATTCGAATAGTTGGAGTTTGAGTAAAGCAGATGATCTTCCATAAGCTAGGTGAGCCTCATCCAGTTATTGGAGGCCTGAATAGAGAAGAAGACCTACTACCACTAAGCAAGAGAGAAGCCTTCCAGTAGACAGTCTTTGGACCTGAATTGTAACCTGAGCTCTTCTGTGGGTCTCTAGTCCAGCAGTCAGCCCTGCAGATTTGGGGCTTGGTGGACTTTATAATTGTGTGAGCTAATTCCTTTTAAATATAACTCCCTCTGTAATTATGTACAACTTACTGGTTCTAGTTCTCTGAAGAACTCTGACCAATAAAGAAAAACTTGGAAAAAAAAAAAAAACCTCTACCATGTATAAAAAAAAAGTCTATATCTCAAACCCAAACCAACCCAACCTAACCCAACCCAACCCAACCAAATCCCTTTCCTTTAGCAAAATCAAAATACATTTTGTCCTTCTAGGTATCTTCCTAAAAAAGTTAAAGACATCATAGTACAGAGATACATCCATACCCATGTTTCTAGCAGCACAATTCACAATAGCTAAGTCTTGGAAACAGCCTACATGTCCATAAACAGATGAATGGAAAGGAAATGTAGTATTTACACACAATAGAGTACTACTCTGCTATGAAGAAGGATAAATTTGCATCATTTGTAGGAAAATGGATGGACCGTGAGACCATAATGTTAAGTGGAATAAATCAGACACACAAGCAAAGGAGCAAAATAGGAGATAGATAATAGGAAATAAGGAGATAGATCTTTTGCAGATGAGAAGGGGACATAGAGAAGGGGGGAGAGAGAGGAGGGATGGGGATGAAAAAAGAATCTAGATGTGTTACGTACATGTACCAACTCGCCATGATGAAGGTAATCATTAAGTACTACAAACCTGGACTAATAAAACAATTCACCAACTGGATAAAACACGTCTGCAGACAGATCATTATTGTCCTCAACAGGGAGGGAGCTCCTTCTCCATAGTCTAAAAAGAACCAATAGAAAAGTGGGTGAAGAGGATGAACAGGCTTACATAGCCCTTGAACTTCTGAAAAGATGATCAGTACTCATAATTAGAAATAAAACATGGAAGCACCCAGAATTATCATTTTAAGCTTTAGAGTAACAAAACTTCAAAGGTAAGAGCTGTCGTGAGTGAGAAAAGTTGGAAGAAGGCAGCATAAATGATCGATGATGGGGGTATAACGCAGTACAGTTCGTATGAAGGCAACCGGCATTATGTATCAAGATGAAAAATGCGTCTACTTACAGACTCAGCATTGCACGTCTGGAATCTACAGGTAATATGTTCTTATGTGCAAAATGACCTATGCACAATGTTTGCAGGTTTATAAAAACAAAGGGTAAGAAACAAGCAAACATTCCATGAATAAGGTTCTGCTTGAATGAAGTATGGCATATGCCATTGAGAGAAACCCACACATTATTAAATGAAAATGAAGAGTTGTATGGATGATATAAGAAGCTTTTAAAAAGGCAAGATTTAAAACAGCAAGGTGCAGAATTATTTTAAAATATGCATCACTTTTGTGAAAATGGAGGGGTAGTAAGACTTTTACTGACTTGTATGTGCATAAAATATTTCTGGAAGGATCACTGAACAGCTTAAAACAGTTATACAATAATGGAGAGAGGGATGCAAATTGGGTAGATGAAGGCCTTTACTAGGAAGGAGACTTCATTCTATAATGTTTCATACTTTGTCCTGTTTGAACAATGTATGTATTTAATGTTTTTGAAACATTAATAAAAAATAAAGACTTTCATAATTGAATTAGTTTGAGTAATTGAGAACTGGGTAATTTAGATGATTTATACACCAAGGATAACTTTAAAAAATCTTATAACCAAACCAAAACA
>PVJO010026991.1:0-20293 GCA_004026905.1 Hystrix cristata | reverse complement strand
AGACAGCAGGTCCAAGTGCTGGAGGCACTTAAGATCAGTCAGGCAGCTGTCCCACTGCAGTGCTTCTCACCTCCTGTGGCAAGTTCCTTCTCCTCTTCACCCTTCCTGAGGCTGCAGCTTCCTTGTGTGGAAGGCTCTGGTGTCATTCTCGTCTTAGTTCATTGAATCTGGCACATGTGGGGGCCCTAGAACTGCCTTTTGGCAGTTGGTGAATGATGAAGAGTGACTAATTTCTCTAATGACCATAATGAGGCTGCCACTGAGACTGTCTACTTTAGAATCTTAGAGACTTTTCTTGAGATTCCTCCTCCATGATTGGATACTTGATCTTACAACTTGGCACTACCTGAGCTTTTAGATTAGTTTGATCTCCCCCAAATCCCCAGTCAAGCTTGCCTTCAGGGAAAGCTGCCCTATTTTCCCCACCCCTAGAGTCCTCTTCTCCTCCAGGTTTCATCTTGCAGAGAAGCTGATCCGCTTAGTCACATAAAGATAAGAGTGTCGGTGGAGCCTAGACAGCAGCTCTCCAAACACAGCAAAATGATGAGACTGAGTCAGAAAACGATGTTTGAGTCCCGGCTCTACACTTAGGAAAGGGACTTTCCTGAGAAAAAGAGAGAGAACAAGGAAGCAAAGAAACCAGTGATTAGCAAGGAACTATTCTTTACCAATGTCTTCTTTCATCCCACAAATATCCAAAGTAGGAATAAGCATACACTCTCAAAACAATGAACCAGGGTGAGAATTCTGGCCTTGCATTTGTGTTACACCTACTTGTGAACCACAGAAACAGCTTGGTTTCCACCAGCAGGTCAGTTTGACTCTCTAAGCCTTGGAGTCCTCATTTATTTAGTGCTAATGTAACCCTGTACTATGTCCCCTGCAAAGAAGTTAAGGAGATGATAGACACAGGCTCTGGAACCAGACTACTTGTGTTGGAGCTCAGCTTCCTGCTCACTGCCTGTGTGATCTCAGCAAAGATATTTAACTTTTCTGCATCTCCGTTCCCTCAAGAGTTAAATGGTTAAGATTAATACCTGCAGGGGTAAGCATGACAGATAAGCTTAATTGTCAATTTAATTGACTTGGGAGCTTCCCAGGGATACGCTTCTGGGTGTTTCTGGATGTGTCATATATCTGGTCTCTACCTCCTTCCTCTCTAGTGCAGTTCCCTCTCCTGCTTCTTGTTTGCCATGCTGTTCAGGCCCTGCTGTCTGCTAACCATGAACTGAATCCTTTGAAACTGTGAGCCAAATAAACCTCTCCTCCTTTAAATTGTGGGTGTTGGTAATTTGTCTCAGCAATGGGATAGCTGACTAAAACAAGGCTATTGAAAGATTCAGAGGTGTTAATGGAGGTAAAATTTTTACCACATAGCCAGGCACAGCATTATTCTGGCAACTATCAATTGCTAAATTATTATTAAACTTCGATTCCATTACATAATAATAATATTATTATTGTTACAATCTGTGAAATGGATTTTATTAGCTTCCAAATAGCAAGAACAGAGGTTTCTGAGCTGCCTGGTTAGAGTAGGCATGCTCAGCACACCAACATTGGCCTAGCAACTGTGCGAACCCCTGAATCATTCAACAAGCACTCTTAGAAACAGTACTGGAAGCCATTTATTTCATCTCTTATATATGGAAGTATAAATGCAGATTTGATGAAACACCTGAAGCAAGTGGGTTTTTCTCAGTTGCATATTTGAAATCATGGCTAAATGATTGGAAATCTTCTGATCTTTAGATATGATTCAACTGCGGAGTTTCAAAAATAATAAAACCTTAAACTTTATTGTAAAAAAAAAAGAAAAAAAAAAGAAACAGTGCTGGATTGGGATTAGGACAGCAGGACTAGTTTCACCTCCTGCCATGCCACTCATTTCCTGGGCAACATTGGCTATAATTTACTGGCTCAGAGGTTCATCTTCAGAGCAGGCATCTCCCCTCTCCTCATGCAGCAGGGTTCTTGTAAGAATTAAATGGGGCTACAGAGCAGGTCCTTAATCAGTTCTAGTTCCTTCCCTAAGCTAGGTGTGTACACAGAACATTTTGTTTAAAGGAATAAAGCACCAGATGAGATGAGCCCGAGTGTTTTTCTCCTATACTCTCTGTGGCTTCTCAAGAAGCCATTGTATCCATGCAGCTGCTGCTTCCTGAATGGCTGGAGATTTTGGCGTGGAGGCCACAGCAGGGCAGATGGGATGGGGAAGGCTTGAATTAACAAAAGCATGAATGAGTCATTCAGGGGTGAGGACAGGGAAGAGCTGGGCTTTCTTGTTAACACTGCCCAAGGCCACAGCTTCTCTTAAGGTCTTTGTAGGCCATTTGGAACACACAGGCCTCAGAGTCACAACCAGGGGCATTTCAACATTCATTGACCAGAATGAGTAAGACAGTCTTAGAGTCATCGACACAAGGATAGCCAGTGTTCTCATGTGAAGTCTTTCCTCTTGCTCTTAAAAACAAACTGAACAAAAACAGTAACAACAAATTAGACCTTGAAGGTCAGCTGATTCGTCACACCGTGTCATATCTCTTTCATTCATCTACTGGATACATGCTGCATTTCAGGTTCAGGGTGAGTGTTGGTGAAAGGAAGATGAGCAAAGTGGTCTTTGTTCTCTTTTAGCTGTCAGGAGCGAGCAGTGATTACAAGTGTACTTGACGATCCTGAAATGTTTCCTGCCATGGCACTGCATCTGAGTCAGGCTGGTTAGTAGCCACACTCATAATTCTCATGATTCAGGGAAAGCTCAGGGTACTAGATGACAGCTGTTGGTGTTTTTCAGGTTTGTTTTCCACTCACTTGTTGCCCCAGACAGCTGACTTGTGCAGATGAGTGTAAATAACTCTTACTGTGCTCTGGCAATGGGCACACCACCAAGACACGGGAGGAATGGAGGTGACCAAGCTATTTATTCACTGGGCGTAAGGTCACACCTCGAAGTCGGGCTTTATCTTTACACTAGACCAAGTTGAACTTCTCTAACTTTTCTGGCTTCTGATAATGATTCCTTTTCCTATTCCCAGGGGACCTATGAGTGGTGGTGGCCCAGAGTTTACACTGTCCTTGTGGCCCGCTCCTACCTTGCCCTCTCCTTTGTGAACAGACCCTTCATTAAACTAGCTAAAATGCTCCAGTTTTTTAATGTGTTTTCTGTTTCCTGCTGTAGCGCTCAGTGACACTATGTGGAAGAGGCATGATGTGATATTTGGAACATCGAGAGTTGGAAAAGAAATAAAGAACAGGAAAAGAAAAAAGTAAGGGAAAGGGTATCTTGCCACTGAAGAGAGAATTGGTGGTTTAGGAGGTAGCGCAGAAGGATTCAATCAATACAACATAAGTATATATGTGGGAGCAGGACCAGATATCTTTACTGATGAAAAAGAAGAGAAATTACCTGCTTATTTTTATGAGACCACAAAAATCTTGATTAAAGAAAAGTCACTGGATAATATAACAAATATTGTTACTGATTTATTTCAGCTTCAAGACATGGAATAAGACCATGTAAAGTTTATTCCAAGAAGGCAAGGATGGACTAATATCAGGAAAATCTTTGATTAAGTTCATATTTGAATAATAAAGGAGAAATTATGTGATATTTGACATTTTCTATCTCTTAAACCTTCCTAATTGCCTTCTGGAAAAGTTCCTCAGTCAGGTCTTAGAACTCTCAATTTCGTCCTGAGGCTAATTCCATCCTGTTATTTAGCCATCTATTCTGTACTGTTTTCCTTTCTTCTGCTCTTAAGCATTTCACAGCTATTTTTTCCTTTTGTTTCCCTTGTATTACTATTTTAAAGACTACTGTTCTTGTTTCACGTAGTTACCATCTCCTTTAGCTGGCTCATGCCTTGTTTTGAGTATGCTTCTTTTAAATTATTGGCCCATGGCTTCTTTAGCTTCAGCTGGGAGGTACCTTCCAGGTCTTGTCTTGCTTCTATGTCATTACAGGGGTCTTGTATCCCCTGGAGAAACTTTCTGCCCTTCTTGGCTGTGCGTACTGGAGGAAGGTCTGACGGGATCTTTGTCTTGTTCTCTCAGTTCTGAGGAAGTGAAGAAGGGAGGAGATGAGTGCTGGTGGTGAGTATTAGCATTGCAGGCTCACCCTTGTCAGCCTGGCTTCCTCCATCTCCACAGGCACAGGTCAGAGTTCTACTTCTCAAGTACAGAAAGAAGCAGTTTGGGATGGGATCACAGCCTGTAATATTCCAGCCCTGGAAGTTAGAAAGAAATGGAGAGGTCAGTACCAGTGGCTGCTTGGTATGCACATGCCTCTATCAACTTCTCACCCCAGCACATCACCAGGTAGGTCACTGGTCTACAATCTTATCTGAATCCCCGAAAGTTGGGTGCATATTTAAGAATTCAGCATTTGCTGGATTTTAGAAGGGCAGTGTTGTGCGTGGACTGGGGATTATGCATCACTCTAATCAAACCTATTGACAGTTTGCTATGAATCTAGTGACTGGTCAAGTGAAGCGGGATTCCTAAGACATAAGCAGCCTCACTGTGGTGCAGATGAGGCTTTGCCACTCATTATATTCAGGTCAGGTTTTGCTCCAACTATGTTATCAAATCTTTCAACTCTCAGATTTTATATGGATTTTTGCACAGGATAAGGGATTTTAACTCTGTTTCCTGAAGAGTTGAAACTCGGAGGCAGTCATTCAAGCACTTCTATTGCCTGATCTGCCCTACTCCAAGCAAAGAGTGGCTAATTGATGCACTGATTATCAGAATATTGAATGTCAGAATATTGAATATATTGAATATCAGAAGTAAATTCTTATTGGTAGAACTAGCACCTTATAATTGGCCTGATAAATATTTTCAACAAGTTCCTTTTGATAAAAGGGATTCAGAAACTGTGCCTGCCTTAGAAACATTCTGCCCTTGACAAGTAGTTTATTACGTCCAGCCAGGCTCTACCCTTCACTCTTGGGGAAACCTTAGCTAAGCTCTCAAGGTCCCACATCCCTCTGCAGGGGCTCTTGGTTGTACATGAACAGAACTCTGGATGTAGAAGCTTGATGTTCGCCTCTCCTAGGCTCCCCGTTCAAAGGAGGTTCATGGTGTCTGGTAGGAAAGGCCTGACTTCACCTCAAGCTTCTGAACAGGTTGTATGAACTAACTATGCCATCTTTCCTAACAAATGGTTATTTAATAATGTCTTACCTTGTAACAGATTTTGGTTTAAGACATGCTTTCAGTATCTCTGCATTTCAAGACCAGCCAGGGGCTAACCCTCATCCCCCTCTAACCTCTTCAGGGATTACCAGTTCCCCTAGTAGCGATGGACTCCGAGCTTCTCTCAGCTGTGGTAACTTCACACAGCTGAGCTGCTCACAGTGGAATCTGACTTCCTGGGAAGGCACACAAGAGCAAGTGCAGGCCTAAGGCTTTTTTCCTCTCAATAAAGGAGTCAGGGAAATTGAGGGCTGTGTTGTCCAAACCTCTGAACTTCAGAGGAAAAGCCTGAAAGCTTGGCAAAATGCCTGCAGCCTTATCTCATGAGACTACTGTAGCAGACTTACAATGTAGGGGAGCAAAGCTGGACAGGAATAACCCAAGGTAAGTATGGTGATGTAGACATAGACAGGGAAATTCTCTTCCCAGCTAAGCAGCACATAGTCACCCACATGGTAGGGAGTTTCTACAGTGTGGGAAGGACTTAAGAAGGTAGCCAGCTGTGTTGTGGGCTCCCGCAGACAGTTCAGTTCCCACAGAACTGTGGCCAGTCCTGACCCAGAGGGAGGAGCAAGTGGGCAGGGGCAGAGCTGGGATCTGGCCAGGCCTTCGCGGGTGTGAGCAGGTGTGCATGGTGGGATCAAGTTATAAACAGGGAGCCCAAGGAGCCATACAAGTGGATGGGACACATCACAGAGAACCCAGCCAGACGATGGAGGGAATAGGACTGTCACCTGGCCCACGGCCCATGTTCTCAGGCCCCTGTTGCTATACCTGGGCTGCCGACTCTCTTCTGATGAGGTCCTGAGCTTTGAGGACCTTAATCTCACAGGGATGCCAATTAGTGCCGACTGCTCATGGTGTGCAAGGAATTTCAGATTTCTCTAAATGGTATTTACTATTTTCTATGGGCTTAATTCCCGGTAAATCCTTTTATTCTTCACATGTTGGAGTGAATCATATCTTTCATTTTAAGAATGAATAAAATAGCTTGCGGTGGAGATCTGTAGTTCTCAGCCCTGGCGTGGCCCACAGATTTTCTGGAAACACCTAGCCTCTTTTCTTCCTTCCTTTCCCAGAAAGTGTACAGGAAAGACCTTTCAGATTGAGATAAATTTAGTATGACTATGTCATCTGCCTGGAGCCTCCCTTCCTTTCTTCCTGCAAATTGCTGGCTGCCCAGCATGTATTTGCTTCCATCTGGGATTTTTAAATTCAACCAAATAAAAGTCATTTGGAAATGCTGCTGCCTGAAGAAACTGCAGGAAGAAATCACAGTGGAGACTCCACTTGTCCACCTTAGCTGCCTAAGAAGATGGAGAAATAAAACATCTCTATTTTCTCAAATGTACATCCAGATGAAGAAAAATAAAGCCATGTGTGGGCTATCTATAATAATTTTCAATTTGGGAAAGGTGGTGACCTGTAGTTGGCTATAATAATGGGAAATTTTGACTGTACTGAATCTAAAGAAAGAAGAAGCCCTGAAAATTTGTAAGTGGGGGGAGGAGAAGAGGGCAGAGAGCTGCTCTGAGGACAGAGGTGGCACTTATCCAGCAGCCCAACCACAAGACGGAGATGACATAGAAGTGAGGTGCAAGAGCATTCTTCTGAGGGTCCCTGGCATTGCAGATGTGGGACCCACATATGACTTTTCAGGGCCCAGTCTTAGAGCATGAAGGAAAAAGCACACAGCAGAGTGGTTAAGAGACTGGCCATGAAGTTGGATAGACTTGGTTTCAATTTCAACTCTGATGCTTACTCGCTGGATGACCTTGAGCCAATTTTCTTACCTTCCTGAGCTACAATTTACTCAGTTGGAAAATAGAGTCTAAAGTCTACCTTGCAGAATTGGTTGGAAGTTAAATGTGATAAAACAAATAAAATAGCTTATTGCCTGCAGCATAGAAAATGCTCACAGAATTGGACATTTTAGAGTACATTCATCACAGAGGCATGGACTCTGGGTTTTAGAAAAGTGGAGAAATAGAAGCGAGGTTGAGGTCATGATCTGGCATGTGTTAGGAGCCACTAGGGGCTGGCTATTAGAGGCCATATGGAGTTTGTGGAAGATACTCCTTTCTAGGGCAATATAATGCTTATTGATGGACTTTTGTCCACTTTGGGAGAGGTGGAGCAAGCTCCTTTTCAGGTAGAGTGTATCTCACACGCCTGATAAAGAAGACCAGCTCTTGACCTTTCTGCCCTGTTGACTGTGTTAGCAAGCTTGCAGCAGCTAGACCTCAATTCAGTCAGCAAGGCTGCTTGTATACTAGAAAGAGCCTGAGTTTGAAGCCAGAAAGTCAGAGGTTTCTATCTGTTTCATCATCTTTTAGTTCTTCATTTAACACACATTCATTGAGACTGGTCTAGTTTAAGGTGTGAGGGAGCTAAGTTTTGAGGGGGTGTACAGAGACTGATTAGAGCAATCCTTACCTGCCTGATGATCACAGAATATTAGGACAGAAGGAGCCATAGGCAAATGCATATAAAGTGACGGTCAAGTTCAGAGATGGAGGGATTCACAGGAGATGATGCAGTGAGTGTGTCAAGCCCAGTTTACAAAGATATAGCCTAGAAATTTTCCTGAAAGATAATATTGGCAAGTAGTCTTAAAGGATGAAGAGGATTTGGGATTAAGGCAGGACGATTTAAGCAGTCAGAGGCTTTATCTTCTTGTAGTCTTATTTTCTCTAAATGTGAAATAGAAATCACATCTGTCTAACGAGGTCATTGTGGGGATTGGCATCCCAGTACTTCAGAGACACTGCCGACACTGCACCCTCGTACCTGTTAGCATTGCCTTCAAAAGACTTTGATAATTGACACAGAAAATGGTATTTTAATATTGTTTTATAAATGATATTATTATAATTGATGTAGTTAAAAGTTTTCATTTACAGTGAAGCCTTCATATCCTTGGATCCTACCTCCATGGATTCAACCAATTATAGACTGAAAATATTTGAAAAGTTTCTTCAGTACTGAAAATTTGTAGATAAATTTCTTGACATTATTTCATAAATAATGGATTATACCAGCTATTTACATAGGATTTTACTTGTGTTAGGTATGTAAGTAATATAGAATAATCAAAACATATGGGATAATGTGCATGGTTTCTATGTAAATACTGTATAGCTTTATATAAGGAGCTTGAGGCTGGGAATCTAGCTCAATGGTTAGAGTGCTTGCCTCAAAAGCACAAGGCCCTGAGTTTGATCCTCGGCACACACACACAAAAAAAAAAAACAAAGGGAGCTTGGGCATCTGCAGATTTTGGTACTGTATCAAGGGATGACTATAATTATTGGCTATTTATATTTTTACTTGTGAATTTTGAGCTCTTTCTCTTGGTTGCTAAACACCCACACTTTGTAAGTCATTGCATAAAAGCAATATCTTAAATATGAAATAAGCAGGGTGGGAGAAAATACTGATATTCATAAATTCTAAATGATAACAAGGCTTATTGAACTAAGCAACACACATAGAAATAAAATTCTCTGAAATGTAGTGAATTTCCTGAATTGGAACAGATTTGAGGGCTTGCTTTTCTATTCATCATGAAGCTGATCCTTTAATGCCAACTAGTACACATCACTCTGTAGGGATCAGCTCATTTCTCCAAGTGGAAGGCCTGCTGTGGTCCTGGAGACTTAGAGATGGATGTGAGTAATCACTGCCCTTGAGGATCATGTCCTAATAGACAAACTGGACATGTAAGAAGATATTTAAGCATAATATTATAACTTCAAGGACAGGTCTGTTTCAGGGGCTGCAGAAGGAGCACTTGGTGCCTCTGAGGAAGCTCAAGGTCGTTCAGAGAAGGGGTCAGTCTGGGCTTGCACCTCGGACTTATAGGAATTAATATCAGAAACGAAATGTTGTGTGTTTCTCTTTCTTGGATTTACACACTAGATTCCACATTTATTTTTTTACCAGAGTGGGCAAGGCACACAGAATCCTTGGAGTTCATTAATCTAGTTTTGATACCCAGAGCATCAGAAGTGCCTGAATATGGTGGTCTTGCTGATAGGACCATCCACTGAGTATGTCTTTGTTCTGTATATGATGAAGGCCCATGCTGCCTGTGACATGGGCACAGAATTCAGTTCCCACTAATCTACTGGGGTGAGTTCTATGGTTCAATCACCCCTTCGAAAGACATCTTGAAATATAATTACCTTTGTGACCATGTTGAGAGGTAGAGTTGGGGTCTTAAAGAGGTGATTAGGTCATGAGCTCCTGCTCTGACGAATGGATTGATGTCATTACTGGGGGAGGAGGTTTGTTACAAAAGATAAAGTCTCTCTCTCTCTCACTGTCTCTCTCATATTTTTTATTTAATTTTTTACCATCTGATGGCCACTATATGCAGGCAGTCCCTATCTTCGACTTCTTAGCCTCTAGTTCTGTGAGCCAAATAAACCTCTATTCTTTATAAATTACCCAGCCTCAGATATTCTGTAATAACATCAGAAAATCGACTATGACAGCATGTTAGACAATCTTTTTTACATTCTCCCTCTTGGATCTCCATTCATTCATTCAACAAAAAATGAACCAAACATGTGTTGTGAAGCAGGCATTATTCTGGACTATGGATCAACAAAAAAGTTGTAAGAAGGGCCAGAAAATAAATATTATCGACTTCATAGGTCCAGAGGCAGTATCAAAGATATTATATATAGGTGTTATATAACAAGAGAAAAATCAAAATTCTAAAAATTGTTAATTGATAAGATTTAAAGCATAATATTTGAATGATTATAAAAGCAGATATTCAACTGAAAAGAAAGGGATTAACTTTCTGGGAGGTATAGTTTGAATGTTTGTAAACTTTTAAAATTTAAGTGTTGGGACACAATACCCAATATAATACTATGAAGAGCTGGGGCTGTTTTGGAGATGATCAGCTTACAAATGCTTCACATCACCAGTGGGATCAGCATCTTATAAAAGAGGCCTGAGGGAGCTTGCTCACCATTTCTGTTCTCTGAGGATGTAACAAGAAGGTGCCATTTTCAAAGCAGAGAGAGAGAGCTCACCAGGCACCAGTCTGCTGGCACCTTTATCTTGGATTTACCAGTTTCCAGAGATGCTGTTTGTCAATTATTCAGTCTGAAGTAGTTTGTTATAGCTGCCTGAACAGAGTAAGACAATGAAGGATGACATTTTGCTTGTTTGGAGTTCAGAGTTGAATTTCCCAATCATCAAATTGATCACGGTGATGTCTGAAGGCCATTCTGATTTTGGAAAGCTGCTGAAATAGGCTGGGTTTAGTGCACGGATTAAACATCCACCAGATTTGTAACCACTTTCCATTGTTACATTCGTTCTTTGCTTCTTTTTCCTTCTTTTTGATTTTTCCATGAGGATTTATATGATTCAATTTTATCTGCTTCCTTAGGATATCAATTTTAATTCTTGAAAAATTTTCTATGATTATTTAGGCTTTGTAATACACATTTTTAACTAATCAAAGTTCATCTTTGAATGACACAACCCCGCTTCCAGTGTAGTGTGGGCTCCTTATGACAAAGTCTGCCCACCTACTTCCGCCTGTCACTTCTGGCATTTCTGTCCTGCATCTCACCTGCACTAATCATCCAATATATTGTTACTACTATTATTTTAAACAATAAGTTAACTTTTAAGTCAAATAAACACACACAAAAATATTTTTTCCTTCTCTGACATTCTTTCTTGTTTTCATATATGTCTGAGTTTATGCTTTATATGATTTTCCTTCTCCCTGAAAAACTTCTTTAGCATTTCTTTGGGACAGATCCACTGGCTGTGAGGTCTCCATCTTTGCTTGTCTGAGAAAGTCCTTATTTTCCCTTTCTTGTGAAGGATAATTTTGCTAAGTTTTGAAATATAGACTGGTATTTTTTTCTCTTGTAACAATAAATATTTCACTCACTTCATTTTGTTCTTGCTGCTACAGTTTCTACTGAGAAACTGCTGCAATTCTCTTTGTTCTGCAAAAAGTAAGATATTTGTGCTTCAACTTTCAGTCTTCTTTCAAATTTTTTTTTCTGTATTGGAATAGGCTATGTGTGTATTATTATTTTATTTAATTATTTTGGTATTTATCCTGCATGGTATTCATTGAGACTTTTGAGTGTATGTGGTTTATTTTCTGGGTTAAAATTTTTTTTTATTGATTAGTACATGTTTGCAATACATTCATTTTATAACCTTCTTAGTATTGAGTGAAATAAATCAGACACACAAGCTTGAATACCACACGCTATCCCTCATTTGAGTAAAGCAAAATAGAAACTAAGAGAAAAATAAAAGAAGGATAGAAGGGGACAGAGGATGGACCTCTTGTGGGTGGACAGAGGTACAGGGGACCAAGGTAGAGGGGTGAGGAGGAGGGGGTGGGGAACCATGTAGAGTGAGGATACGCCATGTACAGGATACTAATAACCTCAATAAATGCAGACATTATATGCCACATTTAAACATGAGCTAAGATAATAATATCAAAAAGAATGAAAAGAAGGAAAGAAAAATTAGAGGAAGAGGAAGGGACAGGGGAGGGAAAAGGTTAAAAAAAAAAAAGAAATAAGCTGTACTGAGTCCATGATTTTGAGATAATTAGTTTTGAAAAACTCTTGGCCATATAGCTTTAACTATTATTTCTGTTCTATTTTTTTCTATTCCTTTTGATATTTCAATGATATGGGTGCTACATTATTTCAAGTTGTTCCACGGTTCTTGGATATTCTGTTCTCTTTTTTCTCATTATTCTTTCTTCTTTGTACTACAGTTTAGGAAGTTTCTACGGACCTATTTTTAAAACCACTAATTCTTCATTTATGTCCAGTCTATTGATGAACCCATCAAATTTATTCTTAACCTCTGTGATGGTTTGTGTCTAGATGTCCCCCCCCAAAGCCTCATTTGGTCATAGGTGGGGGGTCTTCAGAGGTGGCCGGATCTAGAGTGTGTGATTACTAAGTTAGTCCACTGATTGGTTTGGCATAGTTCTGCTGGGATCAAGGATGTGATACTAGGTTTAAGGATGCTGGGATTAAGGGTGGGAGTGCTACCATAAGGGTGGGCAGCCTGGATAACATAAAAGGGACAGAAAGAGGTTTTTCTATCCCTTACTTACCTTGCTGCCTTCTGCCTGTCTGCAATGGCGCCCTGTTTTGGATCCAGCTGATTATGGACTGAAACCTCCACAGACTGTGAGCTAGATAAACCTTTCTTCCTTTAATTTTGGGTGTTGGGTGTTTTGTCTCAGAAACGAGAAAAGTAACTAAGACAATAGTGTTTTTAATTTCTAGCATTTTATTTTGATTGTTTTCTAGAATTTCCGTTTATATGTTACATGAATCCATTATTTTTGCACATTACTTAATTTTTATGCCATTAGAACTCTTAATATAGTACTCATAGCTGTTCTAAATTCATCTGATAATTCCAATGTCTGTGTTATATCTGATGTTAATGCTTACTTTGTCTCTTCAGAGGATGTTTTTCTTGCCTTTTGTTTAGCATGCCTTGTACTGTTTTGTCGAAGCTGGGGCACAATGTATCATATAATAGAAATGAATTCAATAACATTTTAGATTACAGTTTTATGTTAATCTGCCAGTAGTTGTGATGTGTTTAGTGCTTACAGTATCCATGGGTGCCAGAGGCTCCACATTCCTCTGGTGTCCTTGCTTTTGTCTTATTGGGCTTCCTAAGCATTCTGCAGAGACAGTCCACATCTCACTGCTCTGGAAGCTGTACCCCACTGTTGTTATCCTGGAACCCCACTGTCTGGCTGTAAACTAGGAGAGAGGAGAAGGGTCTCATCAGGCTTCTTCATAAAACTTCAGGCTTCTACTGGGCCTATGCCTCTGGAATGTGATATTCACAAGTGATTCTTAGCTTTCTTCACATACTGATGAGAGACAGGAAGACTAGAGGGCTTAAGCAGGAGAAATTTTTCTTTCTCTGAAGTGAGACAAAGTTCTGGCAAAGTTTTTCCTCCACAAGCACAAGACTTTCTTATGAATGGAGCCCTGGAGCTGTTGTACAAGTTAGTCTTCCTCTTCCATGCGGGGCTATGGATGCTCTGTCTCAGCCCTTCACCAGAAAACCTTGATGGGATTTCTGTAAGCAAAACACACAAAAGTGTGGGAGCTCACCCAAGACTCCCAGGTCCATCTGCTCAGCCCCCATGACCTTGTCAAAATTACCACTCACCCTTCCAAACAGGTGTGGCTTTAGCCCTTCACGCATGGGGCCAGCAGATCCCAGCTTTGCCTTTCTGCACTCACTTGTTTGCCTGGCAGTTTTTGTGACCTTGGTTCTGATGGATCCATCTGAAACCACTGATTATCCCAAATGAGCTTTTTCTTGTTATAAGGACAGAAACGACAACTTATAAGCTTCTTACATGCAGCTGAAACCCAGTTTTGCTGCATTTGTACACTGGAATGCTACTCAGTAATAAAAAAAAAGGAAAAACAAATACACTAAACAACACAGGATGAATGTTTAAAACAATATACAGAACAAAAGAGGATAGACACCTAAAAACACATGTTGTATAATATCATTTACATGAAGTTCATCAACAGGCAGGACTAATCCAGGATATTATATATCAGAAGGGTGGCCGCCTCTGGGGGAAGGTTAGGAATTCAGAGGAGAAGAATATGAGAGAAGTTTCTGGTGTGATGGATGTTTTATGGCTCAATTGGGACATCATTTACACAAGTACATGCATTTATCAAGACTTTTAAAGTCGCGGGAATACAGGAATTCAGGCAAAGAGTCTGGGGAGGAGAAGGTGGAGCCTGGGAGAGTCCCCAGAACAGAAAAACACAGAAAAGACTCTGAGAAGGAGCAGCCCAATTATTTCCCCTCCAAGATGAAGGTAGTGAATGAGGCCAACATCAAGGTGTCTTCCAGATTCAGTGAGACAACAATGAGGTATGAACCAGGAACTGTTCCAATGAGGCCAAGGACCACATCGAAATACGTGGGCATGTAGACTTCCACAGGGATCTGGCAATAAGAAGGTTGAGAATTGTGTATCTCCTTGGTGGTCATCCCAGCATGTAGCTGCTCTGACACATGTCCACATTTTGCTGGAGAGATACAAGAGCGGGGAGAAGAGAAAAGAGAAGGAGAGAAATTCACTTCTAAACTCTGCTGATAAGACTGAGCAGCAGGGATATGAATGTATCCTACTAGTCTGCCATGTCTGAGTTAGTAATTGAGTCCAAATTAGCCCAGAGCCATGTAGGGTAAGAGTTCCCTGTCTGACATCGAGTGAGAGTATGCTATGACAGTGTCAAACAAGGGCAAGTAAAGCAAACAAACATTTACAGCCATAATCATTAATGACACACTTGTCTAAATGTACATTTTGCCTGGAGATATTAAAAGCAATGATAAGGCTATACTGCACGTTATTCATTAGTAATGATAGATAGACAGACAGACAGATAGATAGATAGATAGATAGATAGATAGATAGATAGATAGATAATAGATGATGAAGGTGAGAGAGCATGTATTTTTTCTTGTTGGGGTAATCAGATACAGCCAAACAACACAAGAGACCCCTTCTGTAGCGAATAGATTGGGGAATAGTTAAGACTTGTAAGGATGGACCTTGCTTAGTTTTTAGTTTATCCAAACATGGCATTTGAACAGGGAGTAGAGATCCTTATGGAGATTAAAAAACATTAAGGATGTAGATCCATGAGAGAAAATTGTATAAATACATGACATACTCTAGCTGTTTTCAAGAAACACCAGGCTACAAACCTGTTACAGGGTACACCAGATACAGGGTACAAACTGAGGAAAAATCTCTGTCTGTGAGTGGATAGACAGTTACCTGATTATAAATACAATCTCTGTGTTAAGGATTGTCATGAAAGACTCTTCGGTTGTTCAACTTCACATGCACAAACTAGGGGATTCTGGGGAGGAAGAAAGAAATTGATATATCCCAATGACTGCTTAAGATTGAGGAGGGCCATTTCAGAGGATCAACTGCTGCCTATAAACAACACTCATGAGTGTTAGGTTATTGTACCAGTCAGCTTTTCATTGCTGGGACCAAATACCTGACATATACTACTTAAAGGAAGAATGTCTTTTTTATTATGGCTTTAGAGGGTGCAGTCCATGGTTTACTGGGACCAGAGCAGAGACATCAGGGTAGAAAGGCTTGGCAGAAGAGAAACATTCTGTATATGGGATCTGGGAAATGGAGCAGAGGAACAACACCAGAGAGCATGGGGCCAAGGACCAGATATAGACTCAAAGTTCATGCCTCCATGACCCACCTAGACATACTCAAATGTGTGCCTTTCTTATTTGCTAAGTGACTCTTAAACTAGTCAACATGACAAGCCTAACACAGTGTACATTGCTTCCTCTGATTAATTTTTAAAAGAAAAGAAGATGGTAAAATGCAGTTTTGGAAAAACATGTTTATTTTGTAGAAAATTTTACCAGAATATGTAGGAGGTGTTCTATAAAATGAATAGGAAGAGGGGAAACCAATCCAGAGCTCAACTAGAGAAGGATGATGCAGGTAACAAAAGAAGCACTAATTAACTAGAACCAACCTTTAGTGATATTTGAAAAGTTAAGTGAAAAATCAAAGTATAGGATAGTTACAGGTAAAGTAAAAAACAGAATCAGCACGAGGAACACAGCAAATTCCCATAGTATACATTTTAATGGTATAAAGGAGCGTAGTTTATGGGGGAGCTGATTTATGGAGGTGAGACTAAGAAAGGCTGCAGAAATATGTAGAGAGTCTGAGATTATTGGGCACCGAAGGTGAGATCTTGAATGACATTGTACATTCCTGTCTATACACTGTGTAGGAATGAACCTTTGGCTATTGTCTCTAAACAAGCATTGACTATGAGTGTGATTCAATTCAGTGGCTATTTATAGATTGCTCACTAGACACAATACATTGTACTTAAGGCTGCAGGAGCTGAGGAGATGAATGAAGCAGGGAGTCAGCTTACACATGTAAACAACTAAGTATAACTGAACGAACAATAAAATGAGAGCTAAACAGAGGGAACAGGAGCCTGCTGTGAGCCTGCTCTTGGGAGGAAAACATTAATTCTCACTGAATACGTGAGGGAAAGCTCCTGAAAGAAGACATTCTTGGACCTGAGTTAGAAAGGCACTCCTGGAAAGAGGGGAGGAAGTGGATTCCAGGTAGAAGAAAGGACATAAACATAAGCCCGAAGGCAGGAAACTGAGAGGCATCCTCAGAATCCCTCCATCAGTTCCCATGACTCACCTTCCAAGGCTAGGTAAAGTGACCTTGCTGCCTCCACCGCTATGACATTGTCACCATGAGTCATTGTGTTGCTCTGCCTCGGGCTGCACTGTCTGCCACAAGGTATAACCTCTGCAGCAGCAGTTACAGCCAGGCATTCATGGTGCCTGTTGACTTGTTTACTTTTCATGGCCTTACTCAGAATTTTTGCTTCACGGATCCAGGGACCAAACTCCACTATCCTGTCTATCTTTTCATAGGCTAATTTCCTGCCATCAGCTGGTTCTTGGGAATTCTAAGGAGAACCATGAAAGGCAGGCAGAAGTTCATCTCACATTCAGTAGACAATGGTGAGCCACCCAAAGCATTGTGTACTTTGAAGGGTACCACATGCAGAAGGGTTTGGAACCATTTATGTATGACAGGAAATGGCAGGACATAGAGTCAGCTGCTCAGAGAAAGAGGGCACAGTAATAACAGTGTTATTCTGGGACTCTGTGTTTCTGGTTTAGCGAATGGTGAGATAGTCGTGTCCTTTCGAAGAATAAGTAAGTCTAGGTTGAAGGAGATATACCCGTGAGTGGACAGAACGAAGTTCTGTTTGGGCTTATGGGTTAAACTAAGCCAAAATAAGTGATCTTTAATAACTAATGATCTTTCTCAAAACTTTCCCATGGGTGATGAATCTTTATGTGTACTTTTTATTACTTATTGTCAGAAATGCTTGTCTTTCATAAGCATCTATTAGGTTTTGGGGGTTACTTGCATTAGGATGGTAGAGTCTTAGGTTCTAGCCAATCACTTTCAACTTGAAGCTTCCATCACATTTTCAGCTTCTCAAAACATGTCTGGGTGCCAAAGGATTTGGAAATGAGATAGAAGACAAAGGGATGATCATTTGGCTAAGTATTTATTTCAGAGTAGCACAGCAAGTCTGATTTTTTTAACTTGCCTAAAACCACACACACAGGTTATTGGCAGGACTGGGCCTTAAAATGCAAATGTACGAACCCAGTCATTGAAAAATTCAGTCAACCAGTAGATCTCTACTAAACAGTGGTGGCTGTGGTATTCAAGTAAACCAAAACTGCAGCAATTGTTTAACTGTTGAACAAGTGCACATGTGGTTAAGATAATTAGGTTAGTAATTATGTGACTAACCATACAGTTTGAGCATGTGTCATTTGCCCACAGAAGGTAGAAGATAGGCCTCATGCAGATGATATTTTCATGTGAGAAATCACACACACACACATATATATATGTACACACACACACACACACACACATATATATTTGTATGCATCTGTGTACATTTTAAATCACATTGTATGAGAGGATAGTGAAAAAGGGGATTGCTACAGACTGAATATTTTTGGACTGATTCATAAAACTTGTCCCTATTTATCAGGTAGCACATAATATTTTGATACATCTATATTGTGCAAGGTTCAAATCAAGATAAACATCTCCCTTCTCAAATATTACCATTTCTCTTTGGCAAAAACATTAGAAATCATTTCTCCTAGATTTTCTGAATACACAGCATGTTATTGCTATGTATAGTCACCCTACTATGCAACAAAACAGAAGAACTTCTTATGCCTATGTAACTCTGCATTGGTACAGGTTGATCAACTTTGTTCTGTTTCTCTCTCCCTGTTACTTTCCCCAGTCTCTGATAAGTACTAGTTTAGTCTTGACTTTAATGAAATGAACTCTTCAGATTTATGAGCTGAATGTCTCCTCCCAATATTCATATAGTGGAACTCTAAGTACCAATATGATGGTCTTTGGAGGTGGGGTCTTTGAGTCACAATGGGTAAAAAGAATGGGACTTTATAAGGAATGGACAGAAGTTCACCCTCTCTCTCCACCATTTGAGGACACAGTGTAAAGAAGGAAGCCACCTTCAAGCCAGGAAGAGGGCCCTCATCAGTAACTAAATCAGCTGACACCTTGATCTTTGGGCTTCCAGCCTCCAGAATCATGAGAAACAGAAGCCACTCAGTCTACTATACTTTGCTGTGGCAGCCCAAGCTGACTAATACAGGGACTGACATTTTGACCACCTGATTTTTGGCAAACAAATATGTTGGTAAAGTAACAAACACCATTTTATTGTTAGACATCGTTGAACACAATTTCCATTTCAAATGGAGTGAATGTTTAGAAACATTAATCAACCCCCCTCAAGATCAGACATCGCCATGTAATGGAGCAAGCCATGTTTCTTTGGTTCCCCAAAGTCTTTCTTTCAGACTAGCTTTTCAAGGCGTCCTTCAGATGTTCACAATCATTCTCTTTCAGAAAGGTGCAAATGGTGTCTTGAGAGAGTCAGAGACTCTGAAGAGCTTTAGCTTTGTTTGGAAGGCCGGCTGCCTTTCCCGCTTGCTTCCTGTGCCCTCTGCTGTGGTCCAGAGCAAATGCGGGCTTCCTTGTAACTGGGTGATGCACCAATATTTTAAAAGTCTTACTTGGCAGTCATGTGAAATTCAAACTCTTAAGTTTTTTTGGTCTGCATTTTTTGTTTTTCACAAGATCTATGTGTCTTCCTATTTGTGGCACTACAGATATCCACACTAGCCAGAGAGATGGTTCTCATTCACTTAAAAAGACATTGAATTGGTAAAATACAGTAATTGTACATATTTATTGTGCTGTAGATATAATGTGTTGTTTCAATACATGCATACATTCTATGATAATAAAATCAGGGTAATTAACATATGTGTCACTTATTTTTTGTGGTGAGAATATTCAATATTGTCTCTCTTAGCTATTTTGAAATACACATGCACTTTTGTTAACTCTAGTCACCTCACTCTGTCATAGAACTCATTCCTTCTGTCTAATGTGCCTTCATACTTGTGACCACCATATTTCATCCTTCTGTGTTCTCTCCCCTCTCCAGTGTCTAGAAACCACTTCTATTCTTCACTTCTATTTTTTTTTTTGCTCTTTTTTAAAAATTTAATTTTAGGTATATCTTAGATATACATAATGATAATATCCATTACAGGTAATTTGTATCTGTACATGGCATATCTTGCTGCTTCCTTTTCCCCATTCTCTTCCCTTCCCTTCAATCTCTCTTCCCTTCCCTTCGATCTCTCTTCTCTCCTTATTTATGAAAGTTTTGTTTCAATTTTTTCCTTCTATTCTTTTTTTTTCCCTTTCCCTCTATTCCCTTGGACTAAAATTTATTATATTGGGAAAGAGAAGAAATTGTTCTATTCTTAACTTCTATGGGACTAACTTTTTAAGATGCTGTGTATGAGTGACATTATGCAGTATTTCTCTTTCTGTGCTTATTCACTTCCGCTGCATGGTCTCCAGTAGCTGGATATGTTGAAGCCACACTTCAACATATGGATATGTGTGAGCCCCTGTAAACTGTCACAGTGGGAAAGGCTTTTCAAGAACCCTGGTGTTTGAAGTAACCCAAATGTTCTCCTCCACCAGGTCTGTTCTGGGCCACTTCTTCCCCATGACACCCATTCTGGGTCAATCCTGCCTACTCTTTGGCATTGAGGCTTACATATGGGATTTTCAAAGAACTGCGGGCAGTAACATTCAGGCTGAAAGTAGGAAAAGAGATAATCCCTGTGGAATCATTTTATAAATGGTTGAGTATCCAGTGACTACTGCTCCTGAGGATGAGTCTGATCATTTACAATCCTCTTCAAATGTCATCCTACGACAGTTCACTGGTGGATTAAATTACTTTTCTTAGAGGCTTCAAGATACTTTTGGAAGTAAGCTGGTCGGTGCAGGGCAGGATAGTAGATTCTTGCTTACACAAAGGCA
>PVJO010026990.1:0-20282 GCA_004026905.1 Hystrix cristata | reverse complement strand
GGAGTCCTCAGAGCCGCTTTTCCCTTCCCCCTCCAGGAACAATAAAGATGACTTTCTCAACCTGTGCTTAGAATTACAAAATCACAGACAGGGGAAGAGTCTTTCTGGCGGGGGCAATGGCTCACACCTGTTATTCCAGCACTCTGGGAGGCCGAGGCAAGAGGATCACAAGTTTGAGCCCAGCTTGGGTCTCAAAATGTTTTGTTTTGTTTTTGGTGCCGGGAATTGAACCCGGAGCCTTGTGCTTGCTAAGCAAGCACTCGAACCACTGAGCTGAATCCCCAGCCCCTTCAAAATGTTTTTTAAAAATTATTTTTATTTTCAAAATTAATTTTTTGGTGGGATTGCCATACAATTTAAAATTAGTTTTAGATATACATAATGATCACATTATAGGGAATTTGTACTGGTACATGATATATTTTAATTCTTTTTTCCCATTTCCCCTCCTCTCCCTTCGACCCCTCTTCTCCTCCTTATTCACAAAGCTTCGTTTCCATTTTTTCCTTCTTTTCTCTTTGTTTCCTTTTCCTTTCCCTCCTTTCCCCCTTCCCATTGCCTAGTTCCCCTTCCCATTTCAACATTTTCTTCCTATTTCATAATATCTATTTTTTTTCTATTATATATTTTGGTCCTTATTTACCCTTTCGGTTTCTGACACCTGAAAAATCATACAATATTTAAACATGTGTCCGATTTATTTCACTTAACAGTATGGTCTCAAGGTGCATCCATTTACCTAGAAATGTCTCAAGCTTACCCTTCTTTATGGCAGAGTAGTACTCCATTGTATTAAAAAAAAACCCTACATCTTCTTTATTCATTCATTAGTTGATGGGCAATTGGGCTGTTGCCAAAATTCAGCTATCACAAACTGTGCTGCTATAAACATGGGTGTACATATATCTCTGTGGTATGTTGTTTTTAATTCTACTGGGAAGATACCAAGAAGGGGAATAGCTGGGTCAAACGGAACCTCTAGTTTTAGTTTTTTAAGAAATCTCCACACTGATTTCCCCAATGGTTGCACCACTTTACACTCCCACCAGCAGTAGAGGAGGGTTCCTTTTTTCTCACATCCCCTCCAGCATTGTTATTGGTCGATCTCTTGATGACAGCCATTTTTTCTGGAGTCAGATGGAATCTGATTTTTTAATTTGCCTCCCTCGAATGACCAGTGATGTTGAACATTTTTTCATATATTTATTTGCCATTTGTACTTCTTCATCTAAGAAGTGTCTATTCATTTCAGATGCCCATTTTTGAGTTTGGGTTTTTTAATTTGAGGGGGAGGTCTGATTTTTTTTGAGTTCTTTACATATTCTAGATATTGGTGCTTTGTCTGAGGAACAGCTGGCAAAAATTTTTTCACATTCTGTGAGTTGTCACTCCACTCAGTTGGTGATTTCTTTTGCTGTGCAGAAAGTTTTTAATGAGATGAGATCTTGATAGGGTATTTTAGAGTCATCAGAGCTTCTTTCACAATTAAAATTAAAAATTCATTCACTACACACTTAACATATATGTTCACATATATATACAGGCATATATATGTACAGTTAGCTCTTCAACATAGTGAAAACATTATAATCAAAGGAGACATTTATAGCACAAATTTTCTAACATAAAATAGGCTTCAATTTGACACACTAAAAAAAATCTTTTTCAGCTGGGCGTGGTGGTACACACCTACTCCCAGCACTGAGGAGGCTGAAGCAGGAGGATCGCCTGGGAGTTCGAGGCCGGCCTGGGCTACATAGTGAGCTCAAGCCCAGTGAGACCTCCTGTGTTCACTAATTCTCCTGGTGTTGGCCAAAGAGCCACATTGCTGAAATCACCGGCCTGACTGGATTTGAATTTTCATGCTTTTACAAGTTTGGGGGGAGCCAAGTTCTGCCTCCAGGATGTCCAGGGGAGGCAGCTACAGCTCCTTTGCTAGGTGCAGGGCCAGGGGCTGCACCGGCACGGCCGCCGGAGGACCCCTGCACCAGAGTCAGCTGTAGCTCGCCTGCACCCTCGCCGCCAACCCTCCACGGGTTCCAGGGGGCTCAGCCACAGCTCCGTGGGCGGGTCTTCCCAAGGGTGAACGGCAGGCACTGGGGCTCGGGCAGACATGGTCATCTCACCCCAGTCGGGGTGCCCGGGCCCAAGGAGGGCCCGAGAGCCCGGCTGTCGTGGCGCCAGGGGGCAGACCAGAGTGAGCACAATCAGCCCCCTTCTGGAGGGTTACTCTGATGCTCAGTGCCAGGTCTCCTGAGACCCATTTCTGATGGAAAGCAGTTCAGCGCGGGCCGGGTAGGCGAGGGCTGGGTAGGACGTGTGGTCTGATCCCTACCTGTGATCCTGGGTGCACGGTTCCCAGGTCTTTTGTCCCAGCTGAAGGCGCAGAAGCTTCAAAGGCCTCTGTGGTGCCCGTGGGCCCAGTCCCGACCCTGCCTTGCCTGAGACTGTAAGGATCTTCCCATCTCAGTCCTGTTTAGGGAGGCTGATCATTTGGGCCCTCGTCCCTCTGCCTGCCCTCTGTGCGACCTTGGGCAAGCTGGTGCCCCTCTCTCGGCCTGTGGGAAGGATTCCTTGCCTCTGTTGTACCTTTAGTACCCTATTTCATTTTGACATCAGCCCAAGAGGCGGGCACTATTATCCCTTTTTACAGATTCAAAAATTGAGACTCAGAGAGATGAAGTAACTTGCTTGAGGGCACAAAGGTAGTAAGAGGCAGGATCTGAACGCAGGCAGCCTGACCCTGTGGCTCATGCGCTCTTTATACTTCTTGCTCACCTCTTCGGGTTGAAGATTCAGGGCCCGGAAACTGACAGGCCTGGGCACGACCCACATTGCAGGTCCGTCCCTGGCAGGATCTGGGATGTGCTTCTGGCCACGTCTGCTGGCTCCCCAGCAGGCCGGCTTTCCTGGCCACAGTGATCGAGGGCCCCAACCCAACAGAGACCAAAGGGCAGGGAGTCTCCTTGCTCCTGGGCCTCCCAGGGTTGGAATCACCTTTGTCTGGGAGTGGCAAGGAGTGTCACCGGATGGGGTCCTAGGTGGCCCCAGAAGGAGGAGATGGGGACCTCAATTTGGACAGCCAGATTCTCTTTTTTCTTCCTCTTCTTCCCCTTCTTCTTCCTCATCTTCTCCTTCCTCTTCCTCCTTTTCTTCTTCTTCCTCTTCTTCCTCTTCCTCTTCCTCTTCTGCTTTTTGAGACACGGTTTCACTGTGTAGTCCAGGCTGGTCTTGAACTCACTATGTAGCTCAGGCTGGCCTCAAACTTGAGTGGATCCTCCTGCCTCAGCTTCCCAGAGTGCTGAGATAACAGGCATGCACCGCATATCATCACAGAAAAACATTTCAGGACACATCAGTAAGAATCACAAGCTGATTTAGGAGGCAGAGTGGGAAAGTAAGAGAAAACAGCGAAGAGACTTGAGTTTGAGGAACTGAAGGGGTCACAGCTCCAATGGAGAGGTTCAGAGCCACCCCTGGCAAGGGACCGAGACTACTTATGGGCTTGCTGGGGCAGACTGGGCACTTGACCACTATCTCAGTCCTGGCTTCGCAAGCTGGCTGTGGAGAGAGAAGTCCTCATGGCTTGAGGGGCAGTCGGGCTCCCTGAGATGGTCACCTCTTCTTGGAGCCGGCTCAGTTTCCTGGAGGCTCTGCCAGAAGCCAAGGTGACCCCAGAGTTAGGGCACTGACTAGAAATTTCTGGGCATCCTGGGTGGTTGAACCGCCCTGTAAATTGGTGTCCTCGGTCTTGAATGGGGGTGGAATAGGTTGCGTAAGTGCAGAGCTAATCGACCTTGCACAGCCAGCTTGTGGACCCTGGAAATGAGGAGCGTGCCCGTGTGCAGGGATGCGCAGGGATCTGACCCAAGGGTTTCCGGGGAGCAAATGAGACAGACACAAAATGAAGGTCAAGCTCTGTTCCGCTTTTAGCTACCCACGAGGCATGTGCAGGCCCAAACGAAAAGTCACTGTTTTCAGCTAAAGCAGCTTTTAAGTCCCTGATTACCTCAGGAGAAAACCTAAGTCACGCTTTTAGTGGGGAACAGGTTAAGGACCCAGGAGTGAGGTCGATCCCCAGCATGCCCCTACCCCCCAAAAGGGCCCAAGAGCGAGTTTGTCCTCTGTCCTTATGAGTTTGTCCCCTGTCCCTACAAGTATGATCTCTGTCTCCAGAGGAGGTGAGGCCCGGTAAAGGTCGTATGACAGTTCCAGGCCCCCATGGGTTCCTTACTCCCTACAAAGGCCACCACGGTCACCTAAGAGCCACCAGGAGCAGGCAGGGCCTGGCTCCGAACCTCCACATGGGGCCCAAGGTGGGGCAGGTGCTCTCAGCTCCATCCTCAGAAGTGGTCACCCGTGGGATGGCCAAAGTCCCCTCCCCAGGTGCAGGACCCAGTCATCCTGCCAGGGCCTGAGCTCCGGCCCTCTGGACAGGAAACAGCCCAGCCTGGAGGAAACGGCTCAGCAGGGTGGGCATGGGGCCAGCCCCTGCCAGAGCAGCCAGGGCTCTGGGTTCAAACCAGGCCCCCATGTTTTTGCTGGAAGTGGCTCCAGGCTCCCAGCCCCTGGCACAGCCTGGGACCTGTTGGGGACGGGCCTGGGAAGGGACTGGACTCAGCGGCCTTTTCCTTTTTATGGGCACAGGGACCATTTTCCAAACAAAATCTGGGACATGTGGGCTGAAATAGGATTCTTTTCTTATCAAATTGTTTTTGGGAAAATTATTTTGTGTCTGACAAGTGTATAAAAATTAGATCCCTCTCAGTGAGGCGTTTAGCAAATCTCCACAGCAAATGTGGAAAAGTTGGCCTTGGGTGCAGAGGTGTAGGGAGTTGGAATCGCATGGTCTGGGTGAGACGCCCGAGGCTTGCCGAGCTCTTCCACGGCGCCCTTCTGAAGACGTGGGATGGGGGAGAGCCCTTGCCTAGCATACAGAGGCCTGGAGTCCCATCCCAGCACTGAGAAGAGAAAGGAAGAAGGAAGGAAAGAAGGAAAGGAGAAAGGGAAGAAGGGAAGGAGAGAGGAGACAGAGGGAGGAGCTGGGCATAGCGGAGCACACCTGTAATCCCAGCACTCAGGAGGCTGAGGCAGGAAAATTATTGCAATTTTGAGGCCAGCCTACATAGTGAGTTCAAGGCCAGCCTGAACTACATAGTGAGATCCTGTCTCGTACAACAAAATCAAAACGAGTTTGAGCCCAGCCTGGGTAATTTAGTGAGACCTTGTCCCAAAATTTAAAAATAATAAATAAAAATCAAAAGGCCTGGAGATGTAGCTCAGCGACAAGGCCCTGGGTTCAAGTCCCAGTATTGAAGAAAAAAAAGAGAGAGATGGGAGATCAGGGTCCCCAGTCCCTATTTAGAGCAGGTAGCGGCCCCTGGGACAGCCGAGACCAGGTAACTGACTGGCCTCCCCGCCTGAGACCCTCCTTTGGCCTTCCTGAGTTGGCGGTGCCTGCTCTGTGCCCCACCTCCTCTGCCTGGTCCTGACAAGTAATGCCGAGTTTCTGCCTTCGGGCCAGGCCCCACCATGAGCCTGAAGACACAGAGATGAGTGAGGTGCACAGTCTGGGCTCTGAGGACAGGGACAAACCCAGCAACAAAAACAAAGCTGGGTTAGGGCTAGAGGATGTGGGGGGAGAGGCTGGAAGGTCTGTTATCTGTGGCTGCATAACACCCCTCTCCAACATAGCAACTTAAAACCATAAGCATTTATCGCCACGTTTTCTGTGGGTCAGGAATCTGGGGGCAGCACCACTGGGTCCTGGGCTCGGGGCTCTCCCAGGCTGCAGTCCAGGGGTCAGCAAGGCTGGGGTGCCGCTGAAGGCTGGGGCTCGCTGTCCAGCAGCTCCTACCATGGCAGAGGGGTCCCCAGGAGTAGGCAACAGGAAGAGAGCAAGCGAAGGCAGGGCGAAGCCTGGTCTGTGGGGACCCTGCGTGGACAGTGAGCTCTACTGTCCTTGCCTCCCTTTGTCTTTGCCACCCTTCCATCCTGAGCAAGTCCCCAGGTCCCTTGCGCTGGAGAAGAGGCTGTTATGCACAGGGTGGATCCCGGGAGACAGCCGGGAAGCTGTTGTCCACAGATAGGAGCTTGTGCGGAAGAGGGGACCTCGCCACAGGGAATGCCCAAGCAGCGAATGCTTGGGGGTGCGCACCCCAGACCAGGAACAGCATGTAGAGGCCCTGAGGTGGGTGCAATCAGGGAGGGCTGCAGGTGCCTCCAAAAGACAGGGAGGCAGGAAGGCAGGGCCCTGGTCACTGGGACTTCGTTCTCTATGGTCAAGGGAGTGGAGGCTTTTACACAAGCAGATGACAGAACCTGATGAACACTTTCAAAGGATTCTGCTCATTGCTGGTTTTGGCTTATTTTTTTTGAGACAAGGTCTCACGGTGTAGTCCAAGCTGGTCTCGAATTCACACCAATCTTTCTGCCTCAGCCTCCCAAGTGTTGAGATTACAGGTGTGGGCCACCACTTCCGGTTTAAGGGTGGAAGGCTGAGGCAGGAGGATCGCTGTGAGTTCAAGATCAGCCTGAATTGCAAAGCGAGACCCCACCTCAAAAAACAACGGCAACAAAAACAAACAAAACAACCTCCCCCCAAAAAAAGAGTATGGAATTCTTATGAAAGGGAATATTTATTTGGGATAAGAAAGGGTAACACAAGCCAGATGTGGTGGTGCACGCCTGAAATCCCAGCACTAGGGAGACTGAGGCGAGAGGATCACCATGAGTTTGAGGCCAGCCTGAGCTATATAATGAGTTCAAAGCCAGCATGAACTATATAGAGAGACCCTGTCTCAAAAAAAAAAAAACCAAAAAAGGGGCTGGGAATTTAGCTTAATGTTTAGAGTGCTTGTCTAGTAAGCACAAGGCCCTGAGTTCGATCCTTCGCACCAAAAAAAAAAAAAAAAAAAAAAAAAAAAAAAAAAAAAAAAAAAAAAAAAAAAAAAAAAAGAAGAAGAAAAGAAAAGAAAAGATACAGGAACACAATTAACTTTTGGAGATTAGAGATCTGGGTCCTTTCTTCTGACACATCCCTGGGTAGTTTACCAGGAATGCTTACTGGAAATGCTTCTCAAGCTTTATCTGGCTTCCCTCTCTTGCTTACAACACTCCTTAACTCCCAAGGATTCCCAGTCTCCCTTACTGTTGTGTGAAGACTTGAGTGTGGGTTTCATTAACAGCTCAGTAAAGTCACCTCGTACTGAAACAGGCGGGAGCCAGGGCTGCCAGCGACCAGGCCTTGGCCTACTCGGTGCCTGGGAAGGAGGGGCTTCAGGAATCAAGGCACTGAGACAAAGCAGTCAGACAGGGCACAGACACGGGCAGGCGTGCGCGTGCATGCGTGCATGCGTGCATGCGTGTGTGTGTGTGTGTGTGTGTCCCAAGGGAGATGGAAGTGGTGAGGGATAGGGACTCAGCCTGGGCAAGCAGCAGAGCTCAGGACCCTCCAAGTGACTGCACTGGCCCTGCCTCCCACTGTCTGTCCCCAGAGGGACCCTCTCTGCCCATCCCAATTGCCAAGACTCTGGGCTGCTGATTCACCAGGGATTAGCGCTCAGACTGTTGTCACAGCCAGGTCACCGGAAGCCAGGGCCGCCGGGGCGAGGCAGATGGACATGGGCGTGGTCTCGGCCCTGGGGTCTGTGGCTCAGGGAGCTGAGGAGGAATGTGGTGGGGGCCCCTAAGTGGGGGACATTTCCGACCCACCCTCTGCTCAGGTTTGTCCCATCCTTGAATGTGGCTGGAGAGAGTATGGGCCCAGGGGACTGAGAGGCAGGAATGCCCAGCGCCATCATTCTTGGATGCCAACTGTGGGCAGCCCAGCTGTGCCCCACGGGGCCTGTGTCCTCTGCATTTCTGTACCTCCCCAAGATGACAGGGGGCAAACAGCCTGGGGTAGGGACAGAGCTTGTCCAGGCCACAGCCAGTACCAGACAGCTGGGAATTCAGCCCAAGTCTGCCCCCAAAGCTGTATTTCCCAGTGTCCTCCCCTCTCAGCCTGTCACCTTCAGGCAGAGGCCACCCTGGACCAACCCCCCTTTTCTGTCTCAGTTCCTGGTTCCCTCCCTCATAGCACATCCCACCCCCCTTGGTGACTGTCACACTGATTTGCTTCATAACTTGATGTCCCCACCTTCCTGTGCATTCAAGGGGACAAGGATGGATGGTGGCTTGAGCCCTACTGGCTCCCTGACCAGTTTCTCACATGTGGTAGATGCCACCCAGAGTCTGGGGAGTCCAGGTCACCCAGACCCTGGCAGGAGATGGAGTCCCTCGCCCACTGGGGCATCCCAGGAGGGAGAAGGAGGCCTGAGCCTGGCAGGCAGGGAGGCGGGAGCAGGGCCTGGGAGCAGTAGACAAAGGGCGTGTGTTCTCACCCAGTGCACTTCCTGGGTTTCTGTTGCAGGAAGTTTGGCACCTGCCTGTCGGTGACACTGACACTTGGGCTGGTGAGGGAGGCTGTTGGCCTGGACAGTCCCCTCCACGTGGAGCAGCCCAGAGATGGGAGGAGGCCAGGGCTGCTGGACGGCTCGTGAGTGGTGGCATCTGGGCCCCCACCCTCCCCTCACACTGTTCCAGAGCAAGTACAGGAAGCCCAAGTCGCTGTGACCTTGGGCCAGGCCGCAAGCCCACCTTGTGCTTTGGGGTCCCATTTGGTGGCGCAGTGGCACTTAGGGAATACCACAGCGGGAATGGGCAGGCACGGCGGGCATGCTCCTTTTAGATTGGATTTAAACAGGCTCTTGGGTACCGAGCAATTGAAAAGGGGTCCTACAGCCCCAGGCAGGTCCTTCCCATCTCTGTGTCCAGCGGCCCCTCCTCTCTGCAGCCAAGGCCATGGGGGCCTTCTCCCAAGAGTGCTGCAGAACCAGAGGCCACAGTGCCAGGCCGCAGAGCACAGGCAGCAGCCTCAGCTCCCATATCTGTGGGTGTGGCACTGGTTCCCATCCCTGTGACCGGCAGAGCAGTGTCCCCAGGGACAGCCACTGGTCTGGCTTGAATCCAGCTCAGCCCCTCACCCCTTGCACAACCTGACCTTGGGTCTCTCAGACCTCAACATCCTGGTCTGAAGCAGGAACGATCAGCCCCACAGCCTGGAGCCCGAGGGGTCAGATGAGCGGGCACACAGGAGGACCTCATGAGACACTGTAGTCCCTGTCTTTGTTACTGCAGGGTGGCTGTGGGGACAGAATGGAAAAAGGGATGACAGGAGCCATGGGAGGGGCAGCCATCAGTGGACAGGGGCTCAGGGAGGAGGAGGATGGGACAGCACCAGCCACCCCCCTGCAGACCCCCATGAATGTGAGCCCCTGGGGTGCTGCAGGGCTGCAAGGCAGGGCCAGATCCCGCCCGGCCGCCCCCGAGATGGCCCTGGGTCCGGCACTCCCCTGGCCCGCACCGCTGTGGCTTTAATCAAAAGAACAATCTGTTTGCCTCTGAATCAGACCCAGATTCCTTTCCCCAGCAATGTTCCTGAGGCCTCCGGGGACCCAGAGGCCCGTCCCGCCCCAGTCAGGGCCCCAGAGCCCAGAGCCGAGGCTCCGCTGCCCTCCCACAAGCTCCAGCTACTCCAGCTTGGGGGAGGGGGTGCGGGCGGAGAGAGGCAGGCAAACCAAGCTGTGTTTGCCAGCTGGGCCTGTCCCACCAGGGACCCTGGGACCCACCTGCGGGGATCCAGGGGGCTCTCCACTGGGGGTAACTGAGCCTCCCCACCCGGGGCATCCCCAGAGAAGCCCCTGGCTCAGCATCTGTTGAGCACTGATCCGTCCTCCTTGGTTGCTGTCCTGCCTTCTATCCCCGGCCACGCCGGAGAGGTAGGCAGCGACACCCCCACTTTCCAGATGAAGAAACTGAGGCTCAGGGTGTTCAAGTGACTGCTTCAGGGCACAGGTTTAGCGCAAGGCCGGAGAACCCAGAGCGGCCCGACTTTTAAGACCCTGGCGGATCCCAGGGCCAGACCGGGGTGTAAGCACCCCCTCCTCCGCCCTGATCAGGAAAGGTGGGGCCGCCAGCCCAGGTGACCTGGGAGGGAGAGGGAAGGACCACTCGCGGGGTGGGCGGCGAGGAGGGACGGGGGGGAGTGGTCCGGGAACAAAGAGAAGGGGCGGGGGCGGGCGGCCGGCAGGTGGGGGGGCAGGTGGGGGCGCCCGGCGGCGGGCCCGGCCCCCTCCCCCACGTCACCTTTTATGGTAGCGGCGCGGGCCGGGCGAGGGCGGGGGCGGGGAGGCGCGGGCGGAGCGCTGCCGGCTGCGCGCTGGGTCGGACGGCCGCGGCGCGCTCGCAGGTAAGGGGCGCGGGGTCCCGGCCGGGCGTCCCCGCGTCGGCCACACTCAGGTGGCTGCGCCGCCCCCCGGGAGGAGCCCGCCCCGCCCAGGCGGACCCCGGCCCGGCGCTCCCGGGGGTCGCGGGCGGGGCGGCGCTGTCCCTCGGTCCGAGCGCCCCAGCGCCGGCTCGGGGGGCTCAGAGGCGGGCGGCGGCCGGCTCGCTGTCCGGAGCGGGGCGCAGGGCCGGGGCGCGCGGGGCGGAAGCTCCCGCACAAAGAGGACCGCGTCCAGCACATGGATCGAATTAGCCTCCCCGCGGCGCCCCGCGGTGACCGGCCGGCGCCCCTCGGCTGCCCGCGGGGGGGCGCCGGGCTTCCGGAGCTCCGCGGTCCCCGGGGAGGAGGGGCCCGGGTGCCGTCGGGCCGGGGGACGGAGGCTGGGCTGCCCCGGTTCTGGCTCCTGGTCGTGGTGAACTCTGTCCGGGGGGGGGGGCTCCCGCCGCCCTCGGGGCTGGGGGCCGGCCGACGCCCTCTCTGCACCCCCCGGTGCCGAGATCTGCAGCGCCCTGGCGCCTGTGCTGTCCGTCAGCCTCGGCGCGGGACTCGTGTTCTGGACTTTAGGAACCAGCGCGGTCCCAGAGAGGCTGGCTGACCTGCTCCGGGTCGCCCGGCAGGAAAGAGGTGGGGCGCCGCCGGAGCCCAGCTCTGAGCGTCTTCCCGGCCCTGAGGCGCGGCCCGAACCCAGACTGCTTTCCGGGGCCTTGAGGCAGGACGCCGAGAGGTGGTTCCAGAGGTGTTTCTGGAGGGGAGGACGGCTGGGAAGGGTCGGGCCCTCCCCCCCGCCAGCCGGTTCCCTGCCCCGCGGCTGCTGCCTGAAGCCGGCCGGTGGCTGGCTCGTCCCAGCCTCCTTCCTTCCTCTTGGCAGGAAATGACTTTCCTTCCCTTTGTTCCCACTTTCTCCGCTTACCCAACTGGATCTCTGACTCGCCCTCCAGGGGAGGAAAGAGGGGGGCGGAGGGTCCCCGGGGTGCCGCAGGCGGGAAAGCTGCCCGCAGGGGAACTTGCTCCCTACCCGCTGAGTGACCCGCCCGCACGACCCGGGAGGCTGCGGGACGAAAGGGAAGCGGGAAGCGCAGTCCCCTTTCCCAGTGAGACTTGGCGGGGCTTTGAAATCCCCAGCTCAGCGCAGTCCCCTGGGGCCTGAGGTCCCTGCCGTCCCCTCTTGGGAGGGGCTTAGGGGTTGCTGGCCAGCTGTGAGCATCTGGCCGGAGCTTTCCGAGAAAGCAGGCAGCTAGGCTTCCCGGAGGATTGGTCGGGGTCAGAGCGGGCCAGGAGGAGGAGGAGGAGGAGGAGGGGAGACCTGAAGGTCCACAGCCGCCCAGGGACCCGCCCTGCAGTGCTGAGCACAAGATACCCGTCTGGGTTGTGCCACTCTGGGCTGAGAAGAGCCTGGGAACTTGGAGGCAGGGTGCCATCCATCCAGGGAAAAAGGTCGTGTGGTCTGGCGTCCTAAGACGATGCCCTGGACTTTGGTTTGGATGCCACTGTTAGAATCCCAAATCTGCCCATGGATGACCTGGGACCTTCACTTAAGGTCTTGAGGCCTCAGAATGTTTGCAGACTGGGGACACAGGGGACCTTCCCTACAGCAGGCATACGAGTCTCCTGCATTTCGAGGCATGTAGAGCTTCAGGTACAGGGCCTGGCACACAGTAAGTACTGTTGTGATTTCATCTTTAAGTCGCAGATGCACTCTGAAAATCATGTACAAAAATAGATTCTTAAATTCCTAACAAAGTATAAAATTAAAGACGATGGCAGCCACTTTAAACATATAGTTCTGAAGATCACTTGGGAAGCACTTGTAACGACTTTTTAAACCAGGCGAGGTGGGACGTTCCTGTAATCCCTGCACTCTGGGAGGCTGAGGCAGGAGGATTGCAAGTTCCAGCCCAGCCAGGGCAATTTAGCGACTTAGCAAGATTCTGTCTCAAAATAAAAAATAAAAAAAGAGCTAAGGATCTAGCTCAGTTCGAAGGCCTCAGGTTCAATCTCTAATACTGGGGGTGGGGAAACACTGTTAAAGCTGTTTCTTAATATATGGGGTTCATATGCATGGCAGATACTTTATCATCAGACTGAACTATATGCATTTTTAATCAAATGTCTAAACCAACTTCAGAGGAATTTGGGCATGTGTGCTGTTTTTGTTGCTGTTACGTTGCATTCGTCACCGAGAGGGCTGGCTGCCCATGCGCTGGTGTCCTCCGGTGCCCACAGACCAGCCTCCTCTCCACCCTCCCGCGTAGGGCTGCAGGGTCACACCACAGTGCCTCCGCCAAAGAGGAGAGAGATAAGGGCACATTTTTAGCCCTGAGCATGGCTGCCAGGTGCCCGGCGAGGACCTGGGAGCTGAGTGTGGCCAGCTCACCTCACTGTGTCCCCAGCACAGCCTGTCTCCCGGAGGCTGCCGTCTGCAGGAGCCGCCTGACACGGCAGTGGCCCTTTCCTGACATCGGGCGTCACCTGCCCCTTGTCTCCTGCACTGGGACACAGAGAATTCAGGCAGGGTAACTCAGAACAGAGTCGGATGCACTGAGAGCGGCCCAGCGTGTCCTCTGGTGGCTGTCGTCTCCCAGACAGCTGCTGAGGGGCCAGGGCCAGGGCTCCAGGGGGCTTCATGGAGGAGGTGACATTTGAGCTGGGCCTTAGGAAAGTTAAAATCCACACTGCTGGGCTGGAGAAGGGAAGCAATGGTGGGGCGCAGTGCATCAGGTAAGGGAGAAAGAGGAAGGAGCGCCACAGGGCAGAGGTTGAAGGGCCCGGGGGTACAGCTCGGGGAGGGTACTGCTGGGCCAAGAGTGCCACTCAGTGGGGCACTACCCAGCGCCTGGTGTCCAGAGCGCTTGCCTGGATACATAGGCCCTGAGTTCCACCCCAGCACCAAAAGATAACAGAGATTGAGGCCACAGGAGTGGAGAGTTTATCCTGAAATAATAGGGAGCCTTGAAGCCAGGCGTGGTGGCACATGCTATACTCCCAGCATTTGGGAGACTGAGGCAGGAGGATCACCACAAGTTCAAGGTCAGCCGGGACTACATGGTTCATTCAAGGCCAGCATGAACTACATGGTGAGACTTTCTCAAAAAAAAAAAAAAAAAAGGAGGCTTGGAAAGTAGAGACAGAAACAGTGTGATTTATGCTATAGAAAGATTTACGCTGTAGGAGATTAAGAGGTGGGACTGCAGACCATCCACCCACCATCTCCACTTCTAACTACCCAGGCCTGAAGGGTCCTGGTTTTGGAGATGGGGTGGAAGAGAGGATGCTGGCTTGTGGGCTGGGTGGAGAGAGAGGGCTGAACCAGGCGGCTAAGTGCGTAGGCCCTGCGTTCAAATGCCAGCTTTACTGCGCGGCCTTGCTGAGTCTGTTTCCTCACCTGTGGCCTCAAGCGGGCGCCTGAGCTTTATGTGTCAGCTGGCCGGCAGGCATCTCTGTGCGGGCCCCGCCAGCCGCTGTCGGCTCTCCAGGATTTTAGCTCTCCCAGGAGATTTGGACCCCGGGTGAGGGAAGTGGCCCGGGGTGGCCCTGGCTGTGGGGTCCCCTCCCCTTCCTCAGGTTCCAAGGCCAGGGAGGTCATTGCTGTGTGGGGAGAGGCGGTGAGGGGTTGAGGGCCCAGCCCTGTGGCCGCGTCACCTGGGGGCACCCACCCTCCCCACGGGGCACCCCTACTGCCTGCCCCGGCCCTGAGCTGCTCTGGCCCTGCCCCTTCAGGACCCGGAGCAATGGCGTCGAGGCCTGAGAAGAGGGTCGCCTCATCTGTGTTCATCACCCTGGCACCCCCACGCCGTGATGTCGCCGTGACTGAGGAAGTGAGGCGGGCAGCTGGGGAGGCCCGGCATGGCTGGCCCCGGGAGCCCCCTGCACCCGCGAAGGCCCCCGGGGCTGGCGCGGCCTGGAGACCCGGCCCGTGGGCCGCTCCTGGCAGGGCTGCAGCCTCGGTCCCAGCTGCAGCCCCTCAGCTCTCCAATGGAGGTAAGAGGGGAACGTCGTGGGGGGCCGGAAGGGGCAGACTACAAGCTACTCATCCACTCATCCATCCAGTGCCTCCTGTGTGCTGGACGGTCCCTGGAACCCACCTGCTGGTATGAATCCTGGCACCTGCATTTCTCAGCCGACCACATAACCTCTCTGTACCTTAGTTTCCCAATCTGTAAAATAGGACTAAAGATAGCACCTTCCTCAGAGGAGGATAGAGTGAGTTAACATGTGTGTAAAGTAGTTAGCTTCACATCTGCCAAGCAGAAGGTCCAACATTTTTCATCTGGAGGATGAAAAGACAACCGCAGGTATGATGGCACACGCCTACAGTCGCAGCACTTGGGAGGTGGAGGCAGGAGGATTGCCATGAGTTTGAGACTAGCCTGGGCTACGTAGTGAGTTCAAGACTAGCCTGAACTACATAGCAAGACCTTGTCTCAAAAAACCAAAAAGAAGAAAAAAAAAAAAAAAAGACAAGGTTTTCAGCCTGCATGAAGCTTACATCCTAGTGGGAGACAGAGATGAAACAAATGTAATGCAAAATATCAGGCAAGTACTTTACTGGATAAAACACATGCTGAGGTAGGAAGCTGGTCAGGATGGCTTCTCTGAGGAGCTGGCATTCGGCTGAGACCTGCATAGCTGGGTGATGCTGGCCAGGGCGAGTGGAAATAGCAAGTACCAAGGCCCTGGGGCAGCAATGACTTTAGCAATGAAGATCTGGGAGAGGTGTCGTTTTCTTAGCTCAGCTCCTTACCAGCATAGGTGAGCTATTTTCTTCAATCTCTACCTTGGCCTCCTTTTCTGGAAATAGGTTGGAAATTAGACTGTGTATGTGACCCCTCGGTCCCAAATGGATGCTTCCTGAATGACAATTCTTTTCCACGTCTGTGTGATCTGAGCTGACTCCATTTCCATGGTGACAGGGAGCCTTCTGTCCTCTCTCCCTGTGACCCCCCCCCAGTGCCAACTGCCAGGTTGGGCAGTACAAGGAAGGGTGGCCCGCAGGGGCCTGGGGCAGGGGGTGGCTTGTGGCCATCCCACCCGCTATAACAGGGAGGCACTGAGATGCCAAGGATGTTGGGCCTGCCCAGGACAGCCCTGAGCCTCAGGGTCCCCCAGTGCTAGTCAGGTTCCTGCTGTCCCCGAGCAAGGCCAGGGCAGCCCTGTCCATCCATCGCCATGGACACCAGCCAGAGAGCCAATAGGAAGCATCAGTGCCAGGACGCCGGCCTGGCAGAAGGCACCACACGCGTGCCGGGGTGGGGGGTATGTGTTACGACAGAAGCTGTCAGTCCATCTTTCCCTCCTCACCCCCCAGCCTGGGACATGCACAGCCTCCCAGCTGCGTCTCCCTAGAGGGGACCAGGACTGCACGCCTGCCAGTTTGGGGCCCTTGGAGAGCCTGGGAGTCTTGGGTTCTGCTTTGATGGGGTGGCACAGGTTCTAGGCTAGTAGCTCAGGCGTGAGTCTGCTATGACCACAGCGCACAGGCTGGCCGACTGCACCTCGGGGACCTGGGGACCTGGGGGCCTACTGCTGCCGAAGACCATCTCCATGGTGACTGCCATCTGTCACCGCAGCCCATGCTGGTCCTCAGGCACCCGTGGCACTTCAGCACCTTCTCATCCAGGAGGAAGTGCCCCCCTCAGTAGATACCATCTACACAGGCCCACTGCCTCCTTCTTAGTCCTAGATCAGTTTTTCTCAGGTTTTTTTCTTTCTTTTTTTGTTTTGTTCGTTTTTCTTGAGCCAGGGTCTCACTATGTAGTCCAGGCTGGCCTCAGATTTGTGCGGTCTTCCTGCCTCAGCCTCCCTAGTGCTGGGATTACAGGCGTGTGCCACCACACCCAGCAATCTCAGCTTCTTTCTAAGAAACTTCTGGCCCTCCTGCAAGGGCCCCTGAGCAGACTCATCTGCTCAGCCAGGTGGGTGGCTGCTGGTCCTGTGTCCCTGCCCGCCCAACGTGGCCCACTGCCTGGCAACTCGAGACAAGCGTGGGAGCTGCCACAGCACTCTGCTGCCTCAGAGGGGAGCCTGCCCCACGCCCAGCCAGGCTGTTCCCACACTGTCTCGCCCGGGCGCCACATCCGCGTCACCGGGCTTGTTCCAACACAGCCGCCTGCCCTGGGGACTTCTGACCCACCAGAGAATTTGCATTTCTTACACCTCTTTCAGGTAATGCTGAGGCCCCAGTCTGGAGACCACACACTGTGCACTTTGTGTGTGTGTGTGTGTGCACGTTCGCTCACACGTGTGTGTGTGATATTAGGGATTGAACCCTAAGCAAGCACTACCACTGAGCTGCATTCCCAGGCCTTTTTATATTTATTTTGGTCCAGGGTCTCACTAAACTGCCCCCAGGCTGGCCTCAAATTTGTGATCCTCCTGCCTCAGCCTCCCAGGCAGCTGGAATTACAGGCACACGTCACTATGTCAGGCTTTAAAAAATAATTTGTCCCTAGGGTCCAGAGGGTATAGCTCAGTGCTAGAGAGGTCACTGCTTGGTTTGATCCCCAGTATCACCAAAAAAAAAAAAAATTTTTTTTTAAGACAGGGTCTGGTTATGCAGTTTAGGCTGGCCTTGAACTCACTATGTAGCCCAGGCTGGTCCTCAGCTCGTAGGGATCTTCCTGCCTCAGCCTCCGGAGTGCCTCAGACCTTTACCACTTCCTTTGTGTGGGGTGTGTTCACAACCCTCTCCGCCGGTGACAATGAGATGTGTGAACCATGGTCACCCTGCCATGCAGTAGAAGTTTTCCTCCCAACTGGCTTCAACCTGTACGTTAACCCTGGTGTCCACGGACAGACAGACGGATAGACAGAGAACTGCTGTTCTAGTTCAAATGCATCAGGCTGGTGAGACTCGAGCTAGCACAGTGTTTCTCGAAGTGTGACCTTTATTGGCACAGGAAGCTGAACTGGCACAGGAAGCTTATCAGAAATTCAGGTTCTCAGGGGCCGTCTGGGCTTTCTGAGTCAGAAACTTGGTCAGGGTGGGGACCTGGTCTTCACAGCGGTGCCTGGGAGGAGGGCAGGGCGGCCCCGGGGCCTCTGGGACTTCATCTGATTGCCTGGGCTCCCGGACAGGCTGAGCACGAGGAGCCGCGCCTGCTTTGCGCCCCAGAGATGGGCGACGTAGGACTTCCGTGTCCCTCTCTCGCTGGGCTGCTGAGCTGCGCTCACCCTGAACTGGGCCGTGGACGGAGGGCTTCACAGGCCTGTCCCAGCCTCTCACCCAGGCTCCCCTCCTGACCCCTGACCAACCACTTCCGGGGAGCTAGGCCCTTGTTGGTGGGAGCTTCATGGGAGTGGGCACGGGGTGGTGCCTGGAGAGAAAGGAGACGGGACTGCCCAGCGCCCCCTCCCCGTCGGCACCCGCCGACAGCCCTTAGGATCAGGGCCACCGCACGCCACCCTGTCCCCTCCTCTCGGTCAATACCAGCTCCCCGGGCAGCAGCAGATAAGCTGTGCTAACAATGGAAACAACTTGGTGCAGGTGGACTTACTGTGTGTCTCTGTGTTTGTGGTTTTATGAAACTTTCAAACATACCAAGAAAAGTGGTGCCCTGAGCCCCGAGTACCCACATCCGGCTTCAGCAGTCGTCAAGGACTGGCCATGTCCCTTCAATATTTCTTCTTCTTTTTTTTAATTTTATTTTATTTTTTATTTTTTCGAGACAGGGTCTTGCTAGGTAGTCCAGGCTAGTCTTGAACTTGCAGACCTCCTCTCTCAACCTCCTGAGTGCTAGAATTACGGGCGTGCACCCCCAGGCCCGGCTGCTGCTTTCTTCTCGTTCCCTTTTTTTTTCTCTTCTTCCTCTTCCATTTCCTCTTTCTCCTCCTCTGTTCTGTGTTTTTTTGTTTGTTTGTTTTTTTGGTGCTGGGGATCGAACTCAGGGCCTTGTGCTTGCTAGGCAAGCACTCTAACCACTGAGCTAAATCCCCATTTAATTTGAAATGTTCTAATATCCACATTGAAAAAAGTTAAAGGAAATAAATGGTCTTCATTTTAATAATCTATATTATGCAATTCAATATACTAAAAATATTTGAGCATATAATCATAGAAACTACTAGTGAGATATTGAACCCAGGGCCTCAAAAGCACTGTACCATGGAGCTGCACTTCCAGCTCTATTTTTTATTTTGGGGCAAGGTCTCCATAAATTGCCCAGACTGGCCTTGAACTTGGGATCCTCCTGCCTCAGCCTCACAAGTAATAGTAGCTAGGATTACAGGCATGCACCACTGCACCTGCCCTACATACTTTTGTCACTAAAGACTTGTGACACATTTTAGCCAAGTGTGGTAGTGCACGCCTGTGATCTCAGCACTCGGGAGACGGGGGTGGGAGGGTCCATCTCAGCACAGACTAGCCTCGTTTCAAGTGCTCCACACCCATATGTGGTTGGTGGCTGCTATGTGGTCATTTGTCTCCAATGTCTCCTAATTCCAGAGAAGTGCCCACTTCTTCCCGCTGGCTGTTGACTTGCTGCAGAAATGGGTCTGTTTCTCTACAGTGTCACATCTCACATAATGGATTTGTTCCCCTGCTTCCTGCGGTCTCATTCAACATGACCTGTATTCCAAATTTATTGTAAATGGGAGTCAACTTGATGGTCGTTTCATTGGTTTTTGTTGTTGTTTGAGACAAGGTCTTGCTGTGTAGTTCAGGCCGGTCTTGGACTCACTATATAGCCCAGGCTGCCCTTGAACACGGGCCGTCTTCCTGCTTCAGCCTCCCAAGTACTGGGATTACCAGTGTGTACCACCACGCCCACCTTTGACGTGTTGTTTGTGTTATTTTTGGTAAGACCATTCCCTACTGGTGCCTGTAGGCTCCTCTAGTGCCACTTGAGGCCCTACACCCCTAGCGTCTGCCAGGGTTACTCAGTGGCTTCGACAGAGACTGCCCAGCCCCTCCCTGGACGTTCCCCATCGCCCTTTGCCTGAGTGCTGTCAAGACCTGATGATCTTCGTGGGAATCTGCTCTAGAATCCGTTGGCGGTTCCCACACTTGCAGGCCCGAGGGCTCCCCAGAGGGTCTAAGTGCCACACATTGGCTCCCACCCTAGAGCGGGTGAGTCTGCAGTCTGGGTGGGCTGGAAGCTGCATTTCTAGCAGGCTCCTGGGTGACAGGCAGGCTCAGGGTCCAGAGCCCAGGCTTTGGGTTGTCACGCTGCGTCCCCACAGGGAGGTCTTCTGGCAGATGGACCACGCCCCAGCTCAGCTGGGCAGGCCACCTGGAGGTGTCTCCAGCTGCTGTTCTCTTAGCCCTGGTCCCGTGCCACTCCCTGCCCGTCATCTCCCGTAATCTTCCCGGCAGCCCTCGGGGTCGATGCATATCTGTCACTGAGTAATTTAAAACTCAGAGAAATTATGTCTTTTGCCCAAGCACCCACAGTGTGTCAGTGGCAGAGTCCTGTGGGTCCCGAGTCTGGGTGGCACTGCCCCAGCCTTCAGCCACCTGCTGCCCCACCTTCCGTCCCCAACAGAGACTCTGGCCAACCCTTTCTCCCCTTCGGATTACAGGGTGCCCTCTGCCCCCTCCAGCTGTGGATGGTGAGGACACCCTGGGAGACCTGGACCTCCTTCCACCTCCTCCACCGCCCCCTCCAGCCTTCCTGCCTCCGGACCAGGAGCCCCCCGTCCCGCTGGGCGAGACACTCATCGCAGACCTGGAGCAGCTGCATCTGCCCCCGCCCCCACCCCCGCCCCAGGTACCCACTGCCCAGCCCTGGTCTGAGGACACAGGACAGGCCCTCCGCTGGCTGTGAGACATGGCCGGGTTTCAAGGTGTCTGGAGAGGGGCTGCCTTGACCTTTCCCCCAGGGACCCCCTTCCCCATCCCCAGTGTTTGACCTAAGCCCCTTGCGCACCCTAGAAACCCACGTGGTCCTCCATCTGCACTTGGGGCCTCGATTTCCTCCTCTGCACCACACAGCTGAGGAGCAGAGCCGGCAGGGTG
>PVJO010026989.1:0-20316 GCA_004026905.1 Hystrix cristata | reverse complement strand
GCTCCTGAGCTTTCCCAGAATAACCCCTTTGGCCTCTTCCCCTGCTCCTTCTTGTGTCTCCTCTGGGAGGGGGATGGGAAGCAGCACAACTCACCTGAGCAGTAAGTTTGGGAGCGAATGGGTTTGAGTGTCCAGCCCCTGTGGACCTGAGGCCTGGCTCCAGGCTGCTTCCTGTCATGGCATCAGAGGCAAAGGTCCTACTCCTGGGAAAGCACGGGGTCGTCTCACACTGCCCACAAACAGGTAAGTCTGTCTAACTCAAAAGTGGAAGTGCTTAAAAGCCTGCTTGCCCAATGCACCTAAAAGTTGCATTTTTAAACAGCCAAATCAAGAATAAAGGTGGATTTTTGTTCCTTGCTTGTCTGCCTCTTGTGCTTCCTCAAATGGCTCAGAACTTTGGCTTGCAGTTGGGGTGCAGGTGATAACTGAGCGCCCAAAGTGTCAATGACAAAACCCTCCCCGGATCTACTGAAACCCAGACGGTGGACTCAACCGCGTGCCTTTTTAAAAGTTTCTGAAGTACTATTTTAGCCCCCAAACTGTGTTAAGAACCCTGACCTAAGTACTGGGGAACCACAAAAGGTTTTCAAGTAGGAAATGTGCAGAAGAGATGTATAGCTGCCTATCCAGGTGTCTATAGTCCCCCGGATTCTTCTTAACACAACCTCCAGCATTAGTGCAGAAATGGACTACATTTCCCAAACTCCCTGGCAGATTGATCAGATGAAAGCAAAAGTGCTGTGGTCAATTCTGGGACATTTTCTTAAAAGGCAGATGACCTGGGCTCTTTTTTTCAACATGCTCCACCTCTTGCACTAAACTTCAGCCTAGAATATGGATGTGATGTCTGGAAGTCTAGCCGTCAGCTTGGACCTTGAGTACAGTGGCTGTCCTCAGATTTACAAAGCTAAAAGCTGGAAGGAATCTGATTCCCTGATTGTCTCTGAACCATTCCATACCAGATAAAGAAAAAAAATGTGTCTTGTTCAAGTCTCTGTTCAGTTTTTAGTTAGAGAAGGAATTTGAGTCAACGTGTATTACAATTGCACCATTTCCTGTGTGGATATATGTAATCAACAAATTGATAAACCAAAGTGTGTCAGGCCCTGGGGACAAAACAAAAGACAAAACAAATGGGGCTCTGCCCTTTTACTGCTTACAACCTATAAGAAGATACAGACTGTTTTTAAGTAAATAATTACAAACTACAATAAAAGCAGTAAACAAAACAAACACGGTGCCAAGAGAAGCAGCAGAGAAGACAGTCAGAAATCTTCAGTAGATATCACAGTCAGAGAAGATGCCCGAGTGGGTGGTGTTTAAATAGAAGCCTAAAAGGGGCAAAGAATCTACCAGATAAAATAAGGGTGAGTTTTTCAGACAGATGGTAACATAGTAGGAAAGAGTCTAGTCTGAAAAATAAAGTGAAAACTGATCAGTATACCTGGGATATCAACAGAGCAAAAACAATGATCCTCGTAGGAACTGGCAAGCACCCACTGACAAAGGGAAGAGATCCATTTGACCATACCCTGGTGGCCTTTCTTTCAACATTTCTACCTTGTAGGAGATAACTTTCTGAGTCTGATGAATACTTCTACGAAGCCGGACAGCATATGTTCCTGGCCAAAAGGAAGGAGCCAGCAAGCCTTCATACACTGAAGGGCCGAGGGTGGGGGTGGAAAAACAGATGGTTTTCCTGTTGGGAAATAAACTTCAAGGAGAGAAGAATATGTCCTTTGAGTTTATTCATAAGTCCACAAAGCTCTGCTTTCTTAGCCAAACACACCACACCCTGGGAAGGCCCAGATATCAACTCTTACCATGTTTCAGGAGTTTCTGCTGGAAAGTCAGGACTCAGTGGTAGTTTGTCAGGATGGAAAGACTACAAAATAAATATATATACATATATGTGTGTATGTGTGTGTGTGTGTGTGTGTGTGTGTGTGTGTGTGTGTGTGTATGGAGAGAAGAAGTTGTAGTGCTAATGAGAAGGAAGAATTATGGAAGAATCAAAGTTTCCTGGTAGCTTCTCTCAACCAAGTAGTTAATATGAGCTAGAGCAGAGAACTAAGTACATGTTCCTTTTAAAAGGAAGCTGAGGCTCAGAAAGCATCAATTCTCAACACTAACAAGGCTAAAACCACGCAGGCTCTCACTTCAAATATAAGCACTGGTCCCATCCCAAAGATTTGGGCTCAGTGAGCTGGAGATGGGGTCCAGGGGGCTTCCTTTAATGAGCACCAGGTGCTCCTTCTGTCACCGATAACCACTGCCCCACGTGGGTGGGGTGAGCAGAAGTGAGGAAGAGCCGGAAGCAGGTCAGAGTTACTGAGACTCATCAGAAGTCTGCACATTCTCACTAGGCTCCCTGCAGACACTCTCTACCACTCACCGCATCCCCACTCTGGCATCGTGTCCTAGATAAACCCTAGTCCTGAATAAATCCCACTTGCTACAACCCTAAACTACTCAGAGTGCTGGGAAAGAATACCCAGGCAAGGCTGACCGGTCTTACCTTAACTTTCAAGACACAAATCTCAGATTCCCACTGATCATCTGACAAGAGAGAGAATGTCATCTGTGTGAGGGTACTTGTTGTACCTCTCCTGCTCAGAGACTTTGCTCACATATTTCTCCCCATTCTCTCCCATGTAAACAGCCTTTCCTTCACAATAGGATCACTCGTCAGGCCTACAGACGGGGTATAATATCTCTCTTGACCTTAGCACCTACAATACCCTCCTCCCACCCTCCTTCCTCTTGCCTCGCCTAGCACAAAATTCCTTGCAAAAACTGTCTCCTTCCCCAGGCACTATGTTTGTCATTCTCCTCAGCCAGGATGCTGACTCTCCACTCTACAGAGACATCTCCTCCTGAAGTCCCTATCCACCTCCATGTCACTAACCCAGTGGATGACCAGCGCTCGGCCCCTGTAGCTCTTAACCACTAGCAGGATTCGGCGTGGTTGGTCACCTCCTCCTTCTCAAAGCATCCTCTTTATTAAGCATCTAGGACCTCCCCATTTGCTGGTTTTTCTACCAATTCTTTGATCCTCTTCCTCAATTTCATCCTGATCGCTGGATGCTGGATGGTCACTGGGCTCTCCTCTTGTGCCCAGAGACCCCTTCTCTCCAACATGTGTGTTTACCCTTTGATGATCCCATCCAGCCCTATGGATTAAAATACCACCTATGTGCTGGCTCTCACATGTATACCTTCTGCCCAGTGTTTCTCCAATCGCTAGACTTCAGTTATCTAATTTAACACCACTCTTGAACAGCTTTATGCATCTGAAACTTACTATGTCGAAAGTGGAATTCTTGATTTTCCTCTTGGCTCCTGTTGAAAGAAAATCTTCCCCAGTCATTCCATCACAGCAAATGGCACCCTATTCAATGAGACAATCCGGTTAAAACTCTGTCATCCTGGACACATCATTTTCCCTCATGCTCCATACTCGGTCTATCAGCAGTTCCTGTTGACTCTAACATCAGAATATACCCTAAACCTGACCACTTTTCATCACCTCCACCCCACGCCATAGTGTGTGCTATCATCCCTCCCCCGACAACTCCAGGAGCCTCTCAGCTTGTCCGTGTTCCCGCCCTTCCCGGGGCCCCATGGTCTGTTCACACACAGCCAGCCATGTCTTCCGCATCATGAAATTAGATTACGTCACTTCCCTGATCAACCCTTCCTCAGTACTGTTGAAATAAAGTCTAAAGCCCTCAGCAGAGTAATGAACCTGAGGGCTACCTTGCCTTGTCCTCCTCCATGTCCTCTGCTCTTCTAGTGCACTCCAGGCCCAGACGTGTTTTCTCTCCTGCAAAGAACCATTTCCCTCCACCTGAAAGCTTTTCTCTCTCCTTCCCTGTAATTCCTGCCTGCACTTCATATTTCAGCACAAACACTCCCAGCCCAGAGGGTCTTGTCCTCCCCACTGCATTCTCTCTTCCCTCACCTTGCTGTATTTTTCTTCGTAACACTTACAACCCCTGCAGTAGGCCGAATAAGGACTCCCGAAATGTTCACACACTAAACTCTGGACCCTGTGAACATATTACCTATCTGGAAAAAGAACTCTGCCGGTGTGATTCAGTTAAGGAGCCTGAGACAGGGAGATTGTCTCGGACTGTCCAAGTGGCCCCGACAGAAGACAGAAGGCTCAGAGAAGGAGATGTGGCGACACAGGAGACGTCTCAGTGATGTGAGCAAAGGGTGTGTTGGGACGTACGAGCAGCTTCTAAAAGCTGGAAAAGACAAGGAAGCAGGTGCTCTTCTAGAACCTACAGAAGGGGCGGAGCTCTGCCAAGACCTTGATTTTAGTCCAGGGAGCCCTGGACCACTTACTTCCAGAACTACAAAATAATAAGTTTGTTTTCTTCCAAGCCACTAAATTTATGATAATTAGTTACAGTAACAAAAAGAAAACTAATACACTATCTGAAGTTATATTGCATATTATTTGTTAATAGCTGTCTTTCCCCAAGGAAGGTAAAGTCTGCGTGAAGGCAGAGACTTAGCTTTTTTCCTGAAGTATTCCCAGCATCTGCTGCAAACTTTACTGAATGAATGGGGCTTTCTTTTCAGTGATCAATGAGAAAGAAGGAATTGCAACTTGAAATTAGAACCCACAAAAGGTACCCTATTAACTCGCAGTGTATGGAAACCACAAAGGTGGTGTTTTTTTATCTCTGCATTTAGATGACTCCATAGTCTTTTTGCTACCTGCTTTTGCCATATCTAAGTTCATCAAATTCTTTGATATAGTTACAATCTCCACATCCTACAATCATGCCAAACCCTTTGATCATCTCATATACTTACACAGGTCACTTTCTGGTTAAACAAGTGAGTAAGAACCAAGAATTTTAAGTGACATTGACAACACTCGAGTATGTTAAAATTAAATGCTTTATGCTGGGCATGATGGTACATGCCTGTAATCCCAGCACACAGGCGGCTGAAGCAGGAAGACTGTCGTGAGTTCCAGGCCAGCCTGGGATATATAGTGAGTTCAAGGCCAGCCTGAACTACGTGGCGAGACCTTGTCTCAGGAAAAAAATAAATAAATAAATGCTTTCCTCTTCTTTTTCTTTATTTTTAATATACTTCTCACCTCTCATGTAAGAGGAGATTCTTCCAGAAGCACTTAAGAGAAATGGCCCCAGTTCTGTGCTGAGGAGTTTTCTGCCCCTTGCAACACGCTCTTGTTCACAAGACTCATGATTGCACTTAGCTCCTCCTCGGACACATCTGGGAGATAAATGTGTGAGTAAAATCGTCACTTACCACACGGAGAGCCACAGGCTCTAACCTCACGGCACACATTGTGACAATCAAGGACTCTTGTTTGCAGGTTATTGAAAACCCTCTTCAAACGGTCTTAACTCAAACTGCAATTTATCAGCCCCCGAGTGACCAGCGCTACTGAAGTGCCAGCCTCTCGCACGACCGGATGCTCGTCAGGACCTGGTCCTTCTCTATCTCTTGACTTTCCCTTTTCCATTCTCAACTCTTCGTGGTGTCAAGAGGGTTCCTTGCTCCTCACTAACATCTTTCCGGCTTCAGACCCAAAGGAAAAGAGAGCTATGCTTCTTGCTCTACAGTTTTCTGTGACCAGAAGGGGCCGCATGCCCATCCCTAGCCAATCACTTCTGCCAGAAGGGTGAGACACCAGAGCCAGATCACACCAGCTCAGGCCTGAAGCCAGCGTGGAGTAAACAAACTCACCTGGGACACGCGGGTTGTGAGTGGGGCTCACAAGACGAGGTTTTAGAGGAAAACCAAGCACAATAATCAAAAGAAAGAGACTAGATTTTGCTGGCAATACAAAATGCCCCTGTGAACATGTCAGATGTATAGTCATTCACCTCCTTCTAGGTCACCTCAAGAAACAGGAAATTCACTACGTAGTGAAGGCTATCTATACTCCATTTTGTGCTAAAATATTAAAAAAATCTTCCTTACATCAGGTTGTGTGTAACTTCCATCAACCATCTCCAACTCTGTTCTCAGAATCCACAAGCAGAATATCAGGCTCATGACGGCCCTTGAGATAATCCAGGAGAGTTTCACAACCCTCTCAAGTTTCCAGTCTACACACAGAATAGCCAGTTCCCTCAACTGTCCTACTGACATTTCACCCTCCTCTTTGTGAGCTCTGACTTACCAACATGCCTCTCCAGTTGAAGCAGAACCACCACAGTGATCCGTCTCAACACAGTAGTCAAGCAGAGAGTAGACTCTGAAATCAGCTTATAATATATAAACTGAATGCTGCCTAAGTTAGCCTTGAAGAGAGAGGCCACTCTGGAGAGTAGCATCATTGCCTCTCCAGAAATTCACCACCCACAGGTGTCCTCCAACGCTACGACAGGTCACTGCTCTTCCTTGGATCACACAATCAATTACTTGCCAAATCACACAAACCGCTCCTTAATCCTGTTGCTCCTCACTGTCTGTGCAAACACTCATTCCACAGTTTAGCTGCCAACTGCCAACAAGTGGGAGCCTATTATTTCTCTTTCATTAAATGCCATTGAAAACCAGTTTTCCAAAGCCTTCTGTCAAGCTTGGATTCATAGTAACAGAAAACCAGGAATACTAAAGTTATAGCTGAAACAGCTTTGGTGTCATCTAGTTTGTGGTAGATTGTGTCAATACTTCTGTTGATTCCAGGAAAAGGACTGGACATCTTTGCCACCCTTACATCCCTTTCAGCGCTCTCCTGTGGGAGGGGTTTCATCCCTGCCCCGTGAATTAGGCCTGGCTGTGTGGCTTGCTGTAGACTCCAGAAGTGACATGTAGACATGGAGTAGGCCCTGTCCAAGCAGAAGCTTTAAGAGCCCCTGCATACTTTAGGAGTATACATCCACCAGGGCTGTACTTTCAACCTGAGTCCAGAATGAAGATTCTCAGTCACCACACACATGAACAGCTTAGCTATGCCCAACACACAACACAAACAAGAAATGGATGTTCGTTGTTATCAGCCACAGAGATCCATGGATCATTCATTTCCAACGTGAAACTGACTAATACATAGTCCATACTCAACCTTCAAACACAAGGAAAGCAAGGCTCTAAAACTATAGGAATTAGCCAGTTAGGGTAGCTATTTAATAGTTACCAGGACAGCTTGAATTCAGGCCTCTTGCCCATTTACCCTTAAATAGATGCACACTGATTAACTAGGTCATGGAATAAGGAAGAAAGCTCTTAAAGTCCATGAAGAAACCATTCTAGTGAAGTTAGCATGGTCGGTCGACTAATACTAACAGAAGACCCATGTGATAAGAAGTAACAAGACTGATAGAGGAATTTAGATATCCAAGTGTACCTCTAGCTACTTATTAAAATAGGCAAAGTTCGCCTGGAAGCTTTCCGTTGTACAGTTATTGTCTATCCACCATGTACCTGCCACTGTGGTAGGACCCAGGCACCCTTCACCCAAATCAGACTTAGAGCCCAGTATATTACTCCTATAGCGTGAGTTGAGAAAGGCTTATCCAGAAAAGTATTCTTTTTAAAAAGTTGGAAACAGTATTATTTTCTCCCTTCTCAGGAATGCATGATGAAGTTAGCTTAATAAAGCCTGAAGACACTCAACTTTGTTGAGGCAAGTATTTCAGAAACTTGAACGGGAAATCTTCATTTTGAATAACAGCTGCTGCACCCTGCAGAGTCTGTATTCCAAGATGCACCCTAACCTTGTTTCCAGTACTACTTACATCTCTCATCCCCAGCTAAGCCAATCACGAGAGGCTTCCAAGATTTCTCCAAGATTGTGAGTCCTCTTTTCCTCTGGTTTCCTTATGCATTTCCACCAGGGTAATTACCTGGTCTGGGTTTCTGAGGTCTTGGAGAAGAACAACCTGATGCAGCTCTAGCACCAGGCTTGGATAAGTCCACCCCATGTGTGCCACGAAGGCGCTTCCTGGAGCAGACCAGGAGATGGGGCTATTTTGGTCCAGGCAGGTGGCAAATCACCACCAGAGACAGCTGCCCACTCCTCCTCCTGTCAGGCTGCCCGGGGAGATGTTCTCACTCTCTGCAGCCTGCTGCCACTCTTCTAGAATGTCACCCTGACTCTGCAGTGTTGAAACCAAGCTGGGGTACGTGACTTGCCTGCATAATGCACACAGCCTCCCTTAGTCACAGTGTCTTTCTGCCCAAAGTATGAGAATCCAAAGGTCATAAGAATTCATGTGTACAGCTCATCGGGTCTAATACTCTCATTTGAAGACTGAGGCACCAGGAAGATAAATGACCAAGTCAGTGAATATGACAGTACCTGCAACTCAGGGGCCTCCAAATCCAGGATGTTTTCCATTCTATAATGAAGTGTCAGTGACCACGAAAGGCTGAGAGAAACTATGCATGCACAAACCTTCCTGGTGTGAATATATATGCATATAACTTTTTAAAGTATAAGTTTCATCGTATTTATAGTTCTTTAATTTTTTTTTTTATTCTGGGGATCGAACTCAGGACCGTGAGCTTGCAAGGCAAGCACTCTAACCACTGAGCTAAATTCCCAGCCCTGTTCTTTAATTTTTTTGTTTCTTGTCTCACTCACTAATGTTTAAACACGTTCGCTGTGGTTACAGATATTTCTGCCTCCTTAGAAATGCAGGCCTCCCTGCTTAGGCTCTTGTCTCTGTCATCTATGCCGAGTACAGCAAACAAAATAATCTTTTGGAAATGCAACTCGGACCCTATTATTTCCAGCCTTGAAAACCCCAATGACCTATTCTGATAAAAGTCCTTCGTTCTCTTTGGAATACTCTCCATACATTCGCATACATTCCTGTGGGCATACTTGCACACATATACACATACGTGCATGCTTAGATTTGCGCACGCACACACATACCTCGTTGCATCCTGACAGCTCTCCTGGCCCCCTCAACTTCCCTCTCCAGACCATATCAGATTCGTTACTACTCACCCTTAAAGCAGCAGCTATTTTTCTTTGTTGTCCCACGTGTCGTCCCCATGAGATTGTGGGGGGCTGGGGCCTGCTTTCTGCATCACTGTTCATTCCCCACTTAATCCAGTCCCTAAAAAATAGTAGACAGGCCTTCCATTAATACTCATGAAAGGAAGATACATGGACATTCCACAGGAATAGGGAATGTGTGCAAGTGGTCAAGGAAATACTGTCAGAGAAAAAGACCCCTGGATGAGCCTATACCCTAAAATAAAGAGGGCAAATACAAACTGCAGGCCTCAAATTTATATTTGAAAGAAATGTCATTTTCTTTATTTTTAAAAATGCATTGATTTCTTATGCTGAGCCACAGACTATCAGGCTGAAGATGGAGTAGCAAAGCTCTCCGTTCCCCTCCCAGACATTAATAAGAGCACAGGACAACTGCGTGATGCCCCAGAAACTGGATCAGAATAGGTTGCTGGAAAAGAATGAACCTGGTTCCCTCCACTGGGCCCTGGAGTCATGGTGGGACTTCTCCCCTTGCACGCTCTGCATTGGGCACAGAACTCCAGTCCCAGCATTCTGCCTTCCTAGTGACACCTGTTGCCGTCCCCACCCGAGCCATCGCATAGCTCCATGTGGCCAGAGAGACCTCCACACAGAGCCGCAGGTACTATGCTTTGAGAGACTGCCCTGCGGACTCGAGCCCTTGTCTCTTCCTCTGTCTCCAGAGGAGAATTCCTGGCTGCCTCCTCTTTCTCCTCACCCAAAACACCTAAGACTATCTCTTCAAGTGATGCACACAGACTGTGAGCTGCAGGTTGCTTCTGCTGACCGGAATTCCTGATGGGGGCAAGAAGCCCCCAAAAATCAAGCCACCTTCTTAAAACAGGGAGGAGGAAGAACAAATCGTCTCACCTCACAAGGCATTTCGATGCCCTATATCTCCTCACTTCCTGCCTGCCTCAACCAACTGCCATTTGCAAGAAGGTTCTGAAGGGAATTGGAGGGGATGAGAACTCGAGGGAGGAGAGGAACTTGTGCAGGGACCTGTGAGGACAGAGAAGACTGAGAGGCAGGTGATGCGGCATCTGGGAGACAATTCTCAAAGCTGTACTCAGAGTCTGAATGTCCTCCTCTCCTGTCTCTGCTGCTTGAAGGCACTCTTCTGAGATCCTGAGGGCAGAATTGTTTATACTTCCATGGGAATTCGCTGGGCTTAATCGGGTGATGAGTGTCTTAGTTTATTTTCTGCTGCTATAACAAAATGCCCAAGGTATTTTATAAAGAAAAAAGGTTTATTCGATTCACACTTCTGGAGGCTGAAAGCCCCAGACCACCTACTTAGCCTGTGACACAGGACTTCTGACTGTCATTACATGGCAGATGACATGACATGGTAGGGGCCTTGTGTAAGGGAACTCATGTGGCAATAGAGGAAAGAAGACAGAAGAGGCCAGTTCATTCTTTTCCAACAATCCACTCTTGTGGGAACTGATCCAATTTCATGAGACTTGACCTGGACCTGCAAGACAGCATTATCCCATTTGGGAGGGCAGAGCCCCCACAACCTATTACCTTCCCCTGGACTCCATCTGTCAAGCTTCCACCACCTTGACCTCAACACACTCAGGACCAAGCTTCCAGCACAGGAGACTTTGGGAGCTAAATCCTGTCCAAAAGATAGCAACGGGAATGGTAGGACTCAAGAACGGGACTCTCACAAACGGTAAGTGGTGAGCACTGAGCAGAAATAGCCCACCATGATCTGACTACTAAGTCAGAAGGAGCACAGGCCTGCTCCTTGGCAACTGACCAACCAGGTCTTCTCGCCTCATGGATCAGAAAGGAGAGTCTCTACCCATCCAAATTTCATAAACATGCCCACTGGGGAGATTCTTTCACGTGAGCTGTAGCCTCTCAGTACACAGAAGACAAGCCAAGGGTTAGACTGTGAGACCATGGCCTGACAACGAAAGTCAGTCCTACATGCTCAAGTTTGGGCTTCCTGGCCAGAAAGCTGTCACCTGAGCTCAGCTGTTATCGCCAGCACCTCCTGGCCACCCAGGAAGACCTTGCTGGCTCTCACTCTTCTTGCTGCCCTTGGGTGAACCCAGGAGGCCGGGATGACTTATTTTCTTAGCAGATCTGTAGCAAGAACCCACCTGGCTACCGTCTCAAAAGCAGAAATCAACACTGGTTTGTGCCAAGGGGCAAGGACGGGGACAGGATGTGGCTGCCATGGATCCCTGCCTGGCACATGAGACAGAACTAGGCCGTAGTTCAAAGGAGCCACTCAGGACACAGAACGAGAGCTCATTCTGTGGTGTCATCGAGATTGCAGTGTCTCCTTACCGCAGGCACCCCTTGGCCAGAAATCTCCACCTGGATCCTGGTGGTGATAAGCAGGGTGATTGTAAGCGCCTCACCTCGCCTCGTCCTAGCCGGAGATAAGAACCCCAGAGGACTAAATACCCACTGTTACACTGGCTGCCAGCGAATCCTTACTGAGTGAACGAATAATTGAGGAGAACACACACATGCATATCCATAAATATTAACTGCACAGCATTCTGGAACTACTTGAAGTAATCTGAGGGATTTACAAGTCATTTTGGATCCGCTCCATACATGATTGCAGCCCACGTAAGGAAATCAAACTTCTGCATAGTCATACAGTCTCAAGTCTGTGTTGCGTTGCTACTACTCTGGGGTAGTCACCGCGTAGGGACAACTGTGACCAAGGTCCCTGCCTTCTCATGGAGATTCCCCTCTCGTGAACACAAGAAAGTAACAAATCTCTACAGCAAGGCTAACGCACGTGAATGAGTGCTGAGGCATACGAAGGGAGGAAAGCTTCAAATGGAAGGTGCAGAAGGAAGGAGAGTGGCTGAAGATTCCTGCTGCAAAGGCGTGGAGAGCAGATTGCGAGTAGACGGACAGCTCAGAAGCTGCTGCAGAGATTGAGGCACGATCATCTCCTCACATTCCAACCCGAGCTCCACGGCCTGCTTCGGTTTCACCTTGAACAACTGTCTCGCTTGGAACCTCAGTTTTATCACAGGCAGTAAGATACAGAGCAGACAGGAGGCTTGGATGACTTAATTAAAGTAAGGAAGTCCCTTACTTAAGGCCTCAGTGTAAAATCATTAATAGTGTTAATATTATCACAAGAGCTTAGCTGAGGCTGGAACCGGAGAAATCATAGCAAAAGCCTAAAACCAAGAACCTAACGAAACAAGGTCACAGGAATGGGGACAGACAGTGTCCAGGTAACTGAGGGGAATCAGCAATGCCTCACTCATCGTTGATGAAGAGGGTGGAAAGTGCAACTCTCGAAACAGGTTCCCCTCGAAATTCATTTGAGAGTCGGAGCCTCAGTTTCCACACCTGCAGAATGGAGACACCATTCGCTATGCTGCATACCTCACAGGACAGTACTGCAAAGCAAGCAAAAAGTGGTTGTGGAGGCCTCTTAGTCACCTTGGAAGGCCCTCCTGACATGGGAGTTTGCGTCATCCTGGATGTTCTGACCTGGGAAACCAACAGCGAGTGTTCCATACAGCTGTGCAAGGAAAAGAAGGAGATTCTAGACTTTTTCTTTCATCTTTTATTTGCTATTAAAAATTCTAAGGTGGACTTCTCAAACTTGGCTGTGCCAACCAGTCACTCAGGGAGGAGGGGGCCTTGGTCTGGGGTCGGGCCTGTGCGTCTGCAGGTCACACAAGCTCACTGGTGACCCTGTCGCTGCTGGCAAACAGGCCTCACGTTGAGTAGCAGGGTTCTCGAGAGGCGGGAGACAGAGAAGACCGAGAGGCCGGGTGGGACCCTGCATGGGGGCTCAGGAGCCACAGGCCTGACCCCCAGCCCCTCCTTTCTCACCAGGCACTCCGTGGTGCTGGCGGTGTGTCAGGCACTCTTCAAACATTTGGCAAAGAATGATTCATATAATCTCCACAACATCCCTGTCTGCCAGTACTCTTATTGTCCCCATTTCACAGATAAAAAGGCTCAGAGAGGTGAAATTATTTGCCCAGGATCACACAGCAGCACTTACAGCTCCAACAGCAGCACTGAACCCAAAGGAGACACAACACATTCTGTGGTCAGCTGCCCTCCAAACCACAGAGCAGAAAAGCAGCCCCTGATAGATCACCCACTGCTGAAGTCTGGGGAGAGCTGAGTCATTCAGTGTCCGTGGCCTAACCCGGTTCCCACCCTGCCTGATGATCTTCTCCTGTTGATTTTGTGACGGGCCCAGGATCTGCCCAACAACACCCCCTTCTTCTGTACATCGCAGGGCTCAGTAGCTTTGACTCTGAAGCCAGACTGTCTGCCTTTAAATCTTGGCTTCACCAGGCTTTACCCCTTAGCTACTTCACTGCCCTCAGGCTCAGTTTTCTCATCTGTAGTGCAGGGATAATTATGAGGATAATACTCCCCGGGCGGGGAGGATAAATGTGATCATGCGCGTTGGAGCCCATAGCCAATGCCGGTGCGGTGGACTCCATGACGCTCCTGGTGCATTCTTACAGTAGAAATAAGAACGGGCCAGCAGCCCGCCACCCCCCAATTCCAGCCCCTTCCTCAGATGCTCTGGGGAGTCTCTCAGGCCGTGCGGGCTTGGGCAGTGTGCAGCTAACCCAGCAGGAAAGTCCAGGTCATGGCTCCTGCAGGTGGTGTTCACACCGTTTCTCTCAGAGAACCAGGACTGTTTCGCTTTTATGGGGCCCTTTACCGCACACCAGGGAAGTGCTGTGCACCAGTGTGGGGGTCACCTCTTCAGGACTCACACTTGCAGCCCGCTCGGCACCAGAGACGGTCCTGAGGCTGCAGTCTGAAGCCCCTTTCTCCTCCCACTCCTACCTGCTGTCACCAGCCACCGCCCTGCCCCAAGGAGCCGGGATGAAAGAGAGGGAAGCAGAGTGACAGGAATGACAATAGCTGCACTGGCCCTCCAGGATTTGTTAACTGCTATTAAAAGATATTCCAAGTCATTATTGCAACATTACGGGGACTTTCGCTGATTGCGGCTAATCACAGTCTCCTTTTGTGTTCCTAATGGAGGGGAGCTGCCTTGTGTGAAAAATCCCATTTTGTGCCTTTTTTCTAACATTTAGCTTAAGAAAAATAACTAGGGCAAAGTATGATATTCGACAACGGAAAAAGAGCAAGATAAGAGTTAAAGTACAGAGCAGGTGAATCACAAAGAGAGCTGTATTCAGCCAGGTGGACTGGAGAGACAAAAGCCACACAGGGTGAGCCGAGGGCCAAGGACGCTGAAGCACTCTGCTCACACCCTGCTCCCTGTTCACTGCTTTGCAGCGTGTCAGACTGCATCCAGGGGAAACTCTGCTGGGTTTAGTGTCTTTAGCCTCCTCTCACACAAGACCATCTCCTCTTCCTACCAGGGAGAACTGGCCCGCCTCCTGGACTACAGCACAACCCACTGGAGTTAAAATCTCAGCTCAGGTGCACAGGGTGTCTGTGACCTCTGACCTCGGACAAATTAATAAAATAGGGCTCAGTGTCTTCATCTGTAAAATGGGACTAAGAATAATCCTCTTCCAGTTACCAAGAGGATTAAATGAGTAACTTCACAGGAAGGAGACATGGCACCATTGTTTGTCCAATAGCATCTTACTGGACTGTAATAGCTTTGTTTGTTATAGCTTCTACTCCAGGCACGTGTTAGCACTTTTCCGTTTTTAACAACAAAATAAAATAAACCTGTATTAGTAAAAGACAGATACTTCAAAGTCTGCCAAAAATGTTATCTCAACGATAGAACAAATAATAGAGGGTTGTGACAAAAATCATAAAAGAGATACCAGAATGACTGATTTGGGGGAAGCCTGATCCAGTCCAACCCACTCGTTTTACAAGTGATGACCTAAAGCTCAGAGAGGGAAAGTTATTTCTCCAAAGTCACACAGCAAGCTAGCAACAAAGTGGTTCTAGACTCCACCAGCTGGGTATTTTACCCAACACACTGTGCCCTCTATGTGGATAATGTCTTAGGAAAGAATAAAGTAACAGGTACCCCTTGAAGGGAATGGCCACCCCTCCCGAAAAGACCTAATACCAGAGGAAGTCCTCAGCTGGGATGAGCCACTTGACTCAAGAGATAAATAAATAAACAAGCAAACGATATCATTTTCAGAATTTTCAAACAGGCAGGGCACAAAAGCAACTCAGAATTCAAGACACTGTTTTCTTTGGAGCATGTGCAAGATAAGCCTTCAGGTTCCTAATTTTTTTTTCATAAAAATATATCCAGGCCAAAGCAGAATATACTGCGATGAGTTTTCATATAAGCCAAAGGGCAGGCAAGAGCGCCTCCGTCTCGCTGGAGAACAAAGGATGAGTTTACGTTGTCTGGTGTAGTCTCAGCATAACAAGATTACAACGCGGGTGAAATGAGTGCCACAGCAGCTGGAGAGTAAAAACCAAATGCTCTCAGCACAATCTCTGGGGTTACCGGCTCCAAAGCCGAACATCAAATTCCCAACGTCCTGTACCCTTTCTTTTTAGCAGGCAGGGCTGGAGGCCTTTTAATTTCCAACTTTCTTTAGGCACCTGCAAAGGCGTCTGCCATCCCTTTAGGAATATCACACTCAGGTCTCGTGAATGGGATCCGGGGCAAAGACGAAGAAACTGAGCTAAGAGCAGCAGAGATAGACAGAGCACCTGATCCAGATAACGGGAGCATTCCCAGGCACATTCCAACCAGCGCTCCATGAGGACTGTCAACACACACGCGTTCAGTGGCCAGGCAGGTGATGGACGTGAGGAAAGCAGGCCCTCCGGGGGCAGTGGGGACCTTGAGACTTTGTCCTTTTCTCACCGGGTAGCAACAACTCCGCGCCTACCACCTGTCGCTTTGTGATGTAGACCCTCGATCACCAGACATTTCATCAGGAAAGAGCACCCAGAAACCTAGATTTGCCTGTAAACTGGTCTGGTTTTTAAATGTCAATGATTCATTTGCTTTTCTCCAAACTCCACTGTAGGCGAAACACAAGCGTCTGAGTGCCAGGCTCAGCCTGTCGCAGCTCTGCGCTCTACCCTTCCCTCGGCAGTTTCATCCCTTCTCGGCTTTAAACACAAGGCCTGCGCCACCACGCCATAGTTCATGCTCCACCCTGCACTTCTCAGCACAGATCTCCTCCTGATATATGTACATCTGGTTGTTTGGGGGGGTCGAGGAGCTGATGAAGAGGGCAATGAAAGGAAAAGAGCATCTAGTTGAAGGTATCCAAGTTGGTAGGGAGGTCAGGATGATCTCTCATCCTTCCTTTTAGCCCCCGTCCTGAACTCAGTGCCTGGGACACAGTAGGTGCTTCGTAAATGTTTGTGAGAAAATGACACAATGACAGATTATTAAACTGGAAGGCAAATGGAGCTCTATGCTGCCCATCAGGAATAATGACCAGGGTCTGAAGCAGAAAATATCAGCCACCAAGAAGGAATCAGGGATGAAGAGATGAGAGTCTTTGAAGTCACCGGTCAAATTAGGAAAGAAAAGAAAAAGAATTTTAAATCCCACAGCCCGAGTCAGAGCCGGAATGTACCATCTGGAGACAGAATGCCTGGATTTGAATCGGCGCACTGCTAATTAGCAGCTATGAGATTTAGCGCAAATCATGAACTCCACTGGGGCTTGGTTTCTTCATCTGGAAAGTGAGACTGGACTCACCTAACTCCTAGAGGTGACTGGGGGATCGAATGAGAGAATGGATTTTCAAATACTTTGTAAACAGAAAAATACTCAGAAGGGGAGAGGGAGACAACAAAGTCCAGTCGCGTAGTTGATGATGGATGATCAGAAGGACACTGCAGCGCCAACATGATTCTGGGTTGTCCATATCACTTACCATGTCAAGATGGCTGTTGGTGAGTTCGATCCCCAGCACCAAAACAAACAAACAAAAACAACAACAAAATGGTTGTTGGCTTAGCCCCGGGCTTGAGTCACCCAGTCAGAAATTTACTCTGACTAAGCAGAGTGAGGAAGAGCTCCTGAGCGCAGCCAGTGACCACAGAAAGCTAAGACAGGAGCCAAAAGAGAAAGCAACTTTCTGCATCCTGCCCAAGGATGACCGGGTCATGTGCAAAGCTCACCCAGCTGTCTGACTCCGAGCACGCGTGGAACAAGTCTGCCAGGTGTTGAGAAGGAGGACACACAAGCTCATTCAGGGTGTGGATTATTTATGTCCGTAACACTCCAACTTGCACAGATCCATTCACAAAAATCGCATCTAGTGACCACTTCTAAACAATTGCAGTAACTTGTGGTTTTAAGCAGTAAATGAGGCAATAAAATAGAGCAGCCATCCTCAGAGTTGCCCTCTAAAACTCTCTCCTTGACCTCGGCAACTGGAAGCTAAATAAACAGTAAGGAATGTGGGTTCTGGAGACAGCTGGGTCTCTCTGGCTACTTATTTAACCTCTCCAAGCCTCAGTTTCCTCAGTGATAATGTGGGAATAATAATAGTAGCTACTTTCATGAAAGCTTGCTTGGTTTAAAGGAGGAGACCTTTGTGAAAAGCTAAGCAAAGCGCTTCTCTCAGAGAAAGTGGTCCAAAAGGTAGATGGCATCCACTTTATGGTCACTTCGAAATCTCTCTTGGATCCAGTCCCTTTCTTGCTGGGATTTGTAGGATTCTAGACTGTTAAAGGTAGCATGCCATTTCATTGAGACAATTTAGGACAGAGACCCGCTTTTCTTGGAGCCAAAGGGTACCTCGAAGCCCCAAATCAAGCTCTTTGGGGAGACAAAGAAGATCCCAAATCAGAACATCTCCAGGCCACACATGAGCTCTTCAACCAGAAGGGCTCCATTTTAGTCTGTTTTTTGTTTTTCTTATACTGGAGCAGGGTGTAGGCTTTTGTTTCATGAAAGAGTTTCACTATTAAAAATAATTTAACTTCTTCATTGTACAAAGATAGAAGCTGATCCCCAAAGAGAAGTAAGTGACCCAAGAATATATTGTATGTCCCAGACACAAGATGTGCTTTTATATCTTCAAACATTTTTAAGTAAAAATAATAATTCTTAATTATCAATTAATATCCAAAATGCAACTACTCTGTCCATAGACTGACAACGCTTGGGCCAATATGCTCCTTCTCCTTTGAGACAGAGGCTGAAAGGGCTGTCTGACATCCAGTGAGATGGAGAAACTCACGTGGGTGCGTGGAGACCTTGAGCCAGGAGCCTACCCTGCAGCCCAAGACCCCTCACATTCTATTGTTTTGCTTTCCCTTCAATTTTCAAACTGGTTTGTAGAAAAACAAACCAAGTCAAATTACAAGGAACAGGGAGGACTAAAGGGGGAGAAAGGAAGGGCAACCCATGAAATCCAAAACTAGAAGGTTCTATATACGGTGCAATATTTGCTCCCAGGAAAACCACTGAACTTTTATCTTTGCATCCTCAGGTGCGTCCTCAGAGCTAGGACTGTTTATCTGAGCCAAGCCCCCATGCTCGGCATTTATCACACATTTTCTTAAGTGAATCTCTTAGCAACCAGGCAAAGCGGCATCATTCCCATCTCACAGATGAGGAAAGAAGTACAAGGAGAATGAACTAAGTAGCACAAGGTCGCGAGACAGAGGCAGAGCCAAAATTCAAAACCACAACAGTGTGGCGCCAGAACTCCTGCTCTTAACCGCAGTGTGTTGTCCGTTTTCCATCACCCTAACAAACACCTGAAATAAATGAACTTCAAAAGAGAAAAGGCTTATTCTGGTTCACGGTTTTACAGTGTTCAGTTCATGACTAATTGGCCCCATTGTCTCAGCCTGCAGCAGCAGAGTACAGAACGGAGGCCTGTTTACCATATGACTGAAAAAGGGAGGAAGACATCGCGACCCCACAGCGCCTGTCAGGGACACATCCATTGACCCAAGACCTCCCATAGACCCTGTTCTCTTGAAGGTGCTGCCACCTCTCAGTAGCAGCTAGCTGGGGACTTGGCCTTTAAACGTGGACCATCACGGGTCATAAAATCCACACTAAGGCACATGGCTACCGTGGATCACCCTACAGCCACAAGCAGTCTACCCAGAGTCAATTAGGTATGTTCAAACAAGCAAGCAGAGAGAAGGACACAGCTAATAGCGTATGTCCCGCCCATCCTTTCACCCGCTGGGATGAGTGTCAGATGGATGTGCTGGTCCTTTACCACCACTCTGGAAACATTGTTACTGCTGCATGTGGGGGGGTGAGGTGAGAGTTTAAAGGCCACCTTTTCACTCTATCTAAATGTGAACCAGCTATGTTACCTGGGGCTCCAAGAAACAGCAGCAATTCAGTCCCGTCCTGGGAGAGAAATCGCCACGTTTTGACTTCATCAGTATCCAACAAGAGCAAGCAAGCTCTTCCGAGGGATTCTCAAGGGAAGTGTGGACCCTGCCAATGTTTTTCTTCAGGTGCTCACTTAGAGCCCACGTCCGTCCCTCAAAAGTTCTTCTGTCTCCGGATCAAAAGGGAGCCTGGCAGGAAGCTAGGTCCTGGTTCTTACTCTGCCACCAAATTTGTAGAAGATGCCTCACCATCTGCTAGAAGGAGGCTGGACTAAGACGACCCTGAGGGTCAAACGACCCACACGTAGGTCTAGCCTTGTCTGGAGTTTGCAGGAACTGGGTTGAACCCCACCCGGGACTGCAGGAGAATCCGCTCACATGGACCACAGCCCCCAATCCCCTCCTTCCCAGGAACTCCATGTTATTTGGTGCCTGGATCAAGCCTCATTTGGTTCTATGGGGGAATCAAAGGGTCAGTTTCTTGGCGTGAAGACACAGGCGCGGCTAGACCAGGGCTCACACGTGGACTTAAGGATACAGGCTGCAGCCCCTCTCTGTCCAAATCTGCCCTTCCTCCGCAGTCCCAGAAACAGGCCACTTGGTAATTCTTATCTCAGTGGCGAAAAAGGGTAGCAGGCGCCAAGAGAAGAAAAGAAGTCCTTTTCCACCAGCTGTGATCTGAAGAGTGGCATCCAGAAGTTTATTTTATTAAAAATTTAAAAAGAAAGGAAAAAATTGACAAAGGCTAGCTATAGAGAGGCTGAGGGTACAAACCGTGGAGCTGGCTGGTGAAACGTGAGGACTTCCTCCTTCAGCCAGTGGTTTTTGTCTTCATCATGCCAAACCACCATCCACTTTGCCTTTGTTTTCCTTAAAAGAACTGACCCGTTTTATTTGAACAAATAAGCCAATTGTTTCAGTGCCAGACAACACAGCCTTCATATTCTACAGCAACTTAGCAAAGTTTCTCATGTAACAGCTTTGCGCTCTTGCCCAGGCTGATGAAACACGCAACTTAATCATGTCGAAAGTCCACATCCCAGTCTATGCGTAATGAAGGTCCC
>PVJO010026988.1:0-20305 GCA_004026905.1 Hystrix cristata | reverse complement strand
AAGTAAGACAAGTTTTTGGTTTTTTTTTTTTTTTGCTTTTTAAAAATCTCATTCTAATGGTACCTTTGAGATATACATAATGATAACATTCGTCATAGGGAATTTGTACCTGTACATGATACATCTTGCTGCTGCTTTTTTCCCATCCCCCTCCCCTTCCATCAACCCCTCCTCCCCTCCCACTTACAAAAGCTTTGCTTCCATTTTTTCCTTATTTTTTTTTCCTTGTCCCTCCATTCCTTTTCCCCTCCCTCCTTCCTTGTTCCCCTTCCAGTTTGCACATTCAGCTGTTAACTGAAAGGTTGGTGGTTCGAGCCCACCCAGAAGACACTATGTCTCAATTTGGGTGTCAGGATGGCCGAGTGGTCTAAAGCGCTAGACTCAAGACAAGAGTTTGTTAGGTTTCCATGGAATATACAAGGATTCTGCTGTCTACAGGAACCGATTAGGAAGATACGAATAAAAATACCTTCAGACATGTCGAAGTCAACCTGAGAGATGGGTTACAATGATAAGGGTTGTTTGGAGAAAAGAACTGATTGAATTGAAAAGCTGGGGTCGTCTTTTTCTTCAAGGTACTTGCAAGCTCCCTGGCAATTCCTTTACCTTCCCTGACATGCTTTCTCCAGCTTGCCCAGGAGATGCCACCTGCAAGATGCTGTCACAGCACCCAGGTAATAGCGAGTTGCTTGAGAGGGCACACCTGCTACTCTTCCCGTGGCTGGCAGCAAACGATGCCAGTTAGCATTCATATCATGTCTGAAAGGCCCCAACATAGTCCTTTTCTATTGGCTAACCGGAGTGGGGAGCCCAGACCCAGTGTCGGGTCTTTCACCAGGCAGCTTTTTGGTGGACTACAGGCTAGGAATTGAGGTTAGCTGCCACTGACAGACACATACCATATGATCTTTCGTACATCATTTAGCAAGATGGTTCCAGTATAGAGAGATGTTCCCAGGGGCACCACAGCAATTTGCTCTCACCATTTATATGCTTTTTACACTTATGGGTTATGCACAAGCTAATGGGGCTCATTGTTATTACTCCAACAGAAGCCCAGGGAACATTCCCCCACCTCCCACCTAAAAGTCAAATCCATTGTCTTCTTCTGCTTTGGTTTGTCTACATTCTGTAGTTCACATTAAAAAAAAGAAAAAAAAAACTTTTTTTTTTTAAAGTTCTCACAAGTGGAGGTTGGCAGCTCCCTACTCAAGAGGGATTTTGCTTTTTGAGTCATAGAATAAAATGATTTAAGAAAAAGAATCCTCAGCACTCAGGCTTTGCCTTCCAGCTTCAAAGCCTTTTTACAAGCTGCAATTCATTAAATGCAATAATCATTGGAGGCCAGCAGACCGGCCTCTGCAGGGAGAGAGGCCAAGCCCTCCCACCCCACCCTCCTTCTCTTTGTGTTCCCAACCACAGAGAGCAGGAGGGGGGCGGAGGGATGGTGCTCCCACCAGGCGGGCGCCCGTGGCCCTCAGCTGTCTGTTCCTTGCCAGGGCTCCACGCTCCACTTAGCCATCAGGAACAGGCTTTTCTCTCCGGGTTGCAATTGTCTGCCCCTCACAAACAGACAGGCTGCCCATATTTTTTATTTCCTAGCCGTGGGGCCCACCCAACCCTGACACGTGACCCACGGGACAGGGTCCTCCCTGCCTGACCACGCCAGGGCAGAGAGCCAAGAGACACAGCTGCTCCTCTGTCACTGAGAATCAGAGCCACGGTGCCCCTACGTGTACAGGGCTGCTGTCCCAACATGTGTCCCGGCCACCTCAGCTGGTGGGCTACCTCTCCGCATCCCCTCTGCCGCTACCAGACAGTCTCCCCTGCAGAGGCCTGGGCAAGGCTGGCTGTGTCCCTAAGGCCACTGGCCTGCGATGTATGTGTTTTGTTGATTCCACAGCGCGGAGGCCTCATTCCTTTTGCCTCCTTTTACTCCACATGGACCCTGCCCAGACCTTTTCTTAGAGAGAGGGAAAAAAATCATAAAGCAGCCCACGAGGTACAATCATGGCATATTGAATTTTACAAGGCAACGCTGCATTAACTTTTATAGTTCTTTCTTTCCAGTTGCCTTTGCTGTTTTAAATCTGCCCACTAGTTGAAGAAAAAACAAGCACAGTATTCCCTTAAAATACTAATTACTAATTCCACTCCCAGGAAGTACATTTGGCCCGCCTTTCCTAAGGTACTGAGAACGTTCAGGATTTTCATCTGTGAAACAACGTTGAAAGTCAAACCTTGTCTCAGGTTCTTCCTGGGCTGGAGTCCATGTGGAACCACTCAGCCAGGCCTGTGTCCTGTTCCCTTCTACACGGTCTCCACCTCTCATCCCACCTCTCTGCCTTTTCCCCAGGTCTGTCCCCATGGCACCTGTTTCCGAGAGCTCTCTCCTCTGCTCCAGAGATTTCTATTCTGTCCTATATTCAAGGCCCAAGGCAACTCTTGACAATCTTCTGAAGGCTTTCTCTGGGCTCCAGCCTGAATGATCACACATTTCTTTAGATTCTTAAAATGCTCACACTTAATGATGTTCAAAATTATCATTTTAGACTTAGGAGGAACTTAAGATACTAGCCTCTTCGTTTACAGAGTAATGAATCGAGTCATTGTGAGCTTAAGTGATTTTCTCTGTATCACATGCAAGTCTGTAGAAGGCACAAGGCAAGAATCAAAGTGTCCCGCTTGCGTTATCATCTCCCCCCATAAATGGTTACCAGAGACAGGGAGGTTGTTCACCAATGGACATCATTTGTCGCACATTTAGCCCCTCCGACCCACCTCAAATCAAATCAAAGCAAAGCAAAGGGGCCATTATTTTCAGCAGAATTCATTTTATTCCACTATAGAACAGACTCCTACCTCCAACTGCAGTCTTGCAACACTCGATACTTCCTTGCGGTGCGAGTCACCAGGGGAGTTTGCCACGGCTCTCTGTCCACCTGTCTCCCGCTCTCTGGTTCTGTAGTTCCCTGCTCAGAGTCTTAGCTGGGCCCCTTTGGCCATGAGCACTAACATATTTAACACATTCAGCATTAAACCCTATCACGTTAGAGTGATGCTAATTGTCACTGACGCAACCCGTGATCATACGGAAAAATTATATGGAAGGATTTGGTTATAAGGAGGAGGTCCGGGTGATTCTGAGTATATTTATATTAAAATTCTTCTTAGAAGAATTTCAAATTTATAAAAAAGCTTCAAGAGTACAAAAATTTTTCCTGAATTCTCAAGAGAGAATGTGATGTGCCATGACCTCCAAATGCTTTAGTTTGTAATTCCTACAAAAAAGTACATTTCTCTACATAACCATAACACCAACATCGAAATTCAGACATTCACATTAATTGATATTGCCATCTAACCCCCAGAGCCCCACAGACCCCCATTAAAGTTTTGCTAATTGTCCCAGTAGTGCTATTTAGGGTGCAAAGGGTCCAATTCAGGATCATCTGCTAGATTTAGTCATCATTCCTTTTAATCCTCATTGTTCTGGCATAATTCTTCAGTCTTCCTTGATCATCGTGTCTTTAAGACATTTTAAGATTATGGGCCAATGATTTTGTAGAATCTCCCTCAATTTGTGTTCCTCTGGTATTTCCTCATGATTAGATCAGATTGTGTATTTTGGCAGAAATATTATAGAATTGATGCTCTTTGTCACATCCTATCATGAGTGCATCAGTTTCTTCTCCACAGATTTTTTTTTTTTTTAGATACAGGAACATCTCATTAACAAAATGACTTGGCATCAGAATACATAAAGAAAAACCTAGAACATATAAAAGAATTTACCATAGAACAACAGCAGGAAAATTTTTTAATAAATCTTTTTATTTTTGGTAGTTCAGATGGCAAAAACAAGTAAGGAGAAACAGAACTTGACAAATATAATTGACATAGCTCATTTTATTTATATTGACTTCTAGACCCCATTGACATACTTTAGGCAACAGAGAAAACAATAAGTATCCCAAGTAAGATATTTTGTATTTCATCATAATAGTAAAAGTATAAATGATTTAAATACTACTTGATTATTCAAAGATACTTTTAAAAAAATAATGCTTGGGACAAAAAATGCCAAGACCATGATGAACGAATGCTTAAGAAATAATGAGAATTACATTTTTAATTTGTAATATGGAAGCTGTGTTGTATTTAGAAGTACATTTCTAACATTAAACACATTTTTAAATGAAAATTGAAGGGGGGCAGGCAGTGAAAGTGTGGCAAGGAGTCAGTGAAAACACTGCATAGAAAGTCAAAATTCCAAAATGAAAAGGAAACTGATTTATCAAAAGAGAAGCAAAATCTAATAAACTGAAATTGCACAAAAATAAAAAGTAGATAAATAAATATAAGGATAGGATAACGCTATGATCACTAAAGTAGTATGGTATTGCTTCAGAAATGTACAGCTAGATCGACAAAATCATATATAAAGTATCCAGAACATATATAAACATTTCATATATAAATAAAAGTACCATTTTATATCAATAAAGGATGACTTTATCATTCAATAAAAGGTACTGGGAAATCAGGTTAACCACTGGGATCAGGAGGAAGAAGTTAATTTCCTGTCTTATCCCATGTGTCCCAAAGTATAAATGGGTTAAAGAGTTATTTATATAATTAAAATGTTACTTCTACATACTAGGAAAAAAGACTAATCATAGACTCGATGGTAGAAACACTATGGCACTGAGTGTAGACATTCTACTGTAAAAAGATTAGTACATTTGATTATAACCTTGAAAATTTTATCAACCCAAACTGAAATGACAAATTAGAAAAGTATTTTCATTATATAAAATAGGAAGAAGAAATTCATATATATATATATATATATATATATATATATATATATATATCACTTATGGAGCAATTAAAAATAGAAAGATCCCATTTATTAGTGATATTTATGTATATATTTCATCAATAAATAAGTGAAAATACACCAAATCACAATAATAAGCAAAAATATTCAAATCAAAATAATGAGCTAGAATTTTGTGCTTCTCACCTTGAAAAAGATTAACTAAGATACAGATTCCCTAATATCAGAATCCAAAGAGAACAGTACGTTTCATGTATTCCTGCAAGAAATATAATTTAGAATAAGCTCTATAGAAAGAAATATGAAAGTATATATTAAAAACACAATGTGCATATTTCACTCTAGCAAGTAAGGTATTCTAAAAATATAATTATGAAGGTCAGCCAAGACTTATATGAAAAATGTGTAATTAAGAGAAATTAAAGACAAACTAAATGTCCAACAATAGGGGTTTGATTGAATAAATTATGAGACATAAAAAAGATAAAATAATATCCAGCTATTAAAATCATTTTGAAGAAAAATATATAATGTGGAGTGGAAAAGGCAGGACATAATACAATCTCTTTTTTAACTCTGTGTGTGTGTGTGTGTGTGTGTGTGTGGTGTGTGTAATTTGTATGTATAAGAAAGGAAAGACTAGAAGAATTTAAAGAATTTATACCAAAATGTGAGCACGGTTAATAACAGTTAAACTTATTGGGATAATGTCTGTTTTCTCATTAGAGACTTTTTTGTTTTCCATGGTTTCTATGTGAGCATGCATATTTTAATAACCAAGGGAAACAAATTCACTATTTAACAAAATGATTTGAGCCCTTCAATGATGGTTACTAAATCCCCACCACTCCACATTGTTGGTAACAAGCCTGGCTCACAGGCCAAAGCCACAGCTGCTAGGCTGCCTTTCCCTCGTCCCGTCCTGGCCCATCCAGCCCACCGGGCCCTGCGTCCCCAGAGCACTTTTCTGTACAGCGGTACACAACAGTTCATCCTTTGGGTCTGTTCCTGGAATAAGAATTCCCAGACTGAGGAAAGGCCTGGGAAGCCCCAACAGGCCTTGCGGCTCACCAGCAGCTCCTCCTCCTTCGACCCTACAGGCAGCCTCGCCTCTAAGGAGGCCTCTCACCCCTGCACAACTGCCCTGAGCCTCAGCCAGCTCCAAGACCATGGGAACCGCACAGCTTCTGCAGAAAGGAAGCCGGCCCAGAGCCCGGTGTAGTCAGAACGAAGTGTCTGGGCCATGGCTCAAAGGGCAGCCTGCAGCAATTGTTGTCACTATCTGTGTCCGGGGCTGAAAACAGAGAGCCATGGAGTGACAGTAACCAACACAAGCGTCTGAGGCTAGCCTGGGATGAATCGTTCAAAAGCCAACAAGAGTCTCGCTGCAACAACCAAAGTTAATGTGCAGAGTCTGAGAAAACATCACCGCTGTTTGCACTGCACACAGCCTGGATCAGCCCAGCTTCTCTGGACTTCTGCAAGGACAGGGCAAGACCTAAGGTGGCTTTCAGGCCTCAGTGCAGTACAATCTCCAAGCCTCTCTGTCAGCCTCTAAGCCCTCTCCAGCCACCTTCTGCCAACTGAGATCATTTCTAGGAGCCTCAGTGGTCAGGCCACATGTGTCCTCAGAGTGGCTGCTGCTTGCTCCCTGAAGGGCCCATTAGAAACAAAATGATGGGCAGGTCATTTTCAGGAAGGGGTAGCAATAATAAAGGTGTTTTCTGGTGTGTTTTCTGGTGTGTTCGGAAGAGGGAGCCGCAGAGCTCCTGGGACATGGGGATGAGGCTAACACAACAAGAGTGAGAGTCTACAGCCGGTGAGCAGGTTAGAGACAGATTTTCCATTTTTGTCCCAGGCTTGCCCTGGGTTTGAGGTTTCTCCCTGTCTCCAGCACTGGCTTTGGTGGTATGGTATTGGTGGGAAGAAGGCCATTTTTTTTTTTTTTTTATGGTATGTGATCCATGCTCAAGATCATGGTACTGAGCTGAGCTCCACCAAATTCCTATTCAGTACTCGCAGTAACAGTTGGTATAAGCTTTGTTATTTGGAAGGAAATATAATATAATATAATATAATTATGGCCTCACACACAGCTCCATTCTGGGTGCTCCTTTCATTCAAATAATTTCTTAGATTATCTCATTTCTTCCACTTCTGTTTATGGAGAGAAGTTGTTTTTTAAAAATACAGTTCAATGTCTTTGCCCATTTGCACCGATTCTCCTTAGATAATCAAAACCATTAGTAACCACTGACAGAAGGATATACATATACGTAAAGACGGAACCAGATTGACAGAAATAAACTCATACATTTAGTCACTGATATTTTACAATTGTGTCAAGGAAAATTTAATGGAGGAAAAGAATAATCACTTTAACATTGCTGAGAAAATCATATAACGGCATGCCAAACGGTGACACTATACACACACCATACTCAAGTAATTATTTAAAATGAATGAGAGACCTAAATGTAAAAGCTAAATTATAAAACTTTTAGATGAAAACAAGAAAAAATTTTCATGCATTTGGGTTAGGCAGAGATTTCCTCACTACAACACCAAAGCATGATCCATAAAAATGAAAAAAAATGAAAATTGCACTTCATCAAAATTTTAAACCTTTTGCACTTCAAAAGACATCATTAAGAAAATAAAAAGACAAGTCACAGACTGCAAGAAAATATTTGCAAACTATGTATCTGACAAAGAACCTATATCCTGAATATACAAAAAGCTCCCACAATCTAATAAGACTAATGACCCAATTTAAAAATGGACCAGAAAAAAAAATGAACCAGAGTTATAAAGAAACATTTTACTAAAGAATATGAATGGCTAATAAGCACACACACGCAAGAGTCCACACTACTTATCAGAGAAACATAAATCCAAACCATAGGGAAACAGTATATCATACCCACTAGAATGGCTACCAGCAAAAAAGATAGATAACGACAAAGTCTATTCAAAATGTGAAGAAATAGGAACCTTCACACACTGCTAATGAGAATGTAAAATAATTTGTACAGGGTTGGGGGGGGTATTTGATAGTTTCTTAAACATTAAACATAAATTTGTCATATGACCCAGCAATTCCAGTCCTACATATCTAGCCAAAGGAAACAACAACAAATAATATATGTCCACACAAATATTTACATACAAGTGTACATAGCAGCATTATGCATAAAAGCCTAAAACTGGACATAATCTATGTGTTCATAAACTGGTAACTAAACAGAATGCAATAAGATACTGTCAGCAATAAAAGGAATGACTTATTGGCACATATTACAATATTAATGATTTTCAGAAACATTATTTTAAGTGAAAAAAGCAAGACACAAAAAAACTACATATTGATAATTCTACTTGCAAGAAATATCCAGAAAGGTAAGTCTACAGTGGTTACATGGGGGAAGGAGGAACAGCAATTAATTGCAAGTGGATATGAAGCATCTTGAAGTAATAGATGCTTTAAAACTGGATTCTTGCATAATAAACTGTAAATCTACACAAAATCATTGACTTATTAAGATAAGTAAATTTAATTATATGTAAATTATATCTCATTAAATTTGGTAAAAGTCAGTTACCACCAGAGGAAACTCAATGAGAGGGGATTATGAAGTTTTATTCCCAATATGAACTTCGAAATGTTTGCTCTTCTTTATTAATCCTAAGAGAACAAGACTAGTTCTCTATCCAAAAAAATAATGGAGAATGTCTTTTCTGGAAGGACATAATGGTCTAGTAATTGAAAAGAGGCTCCAACCACCCTAAATATACCCAAAGGGAAAGCTAGGTTTCTTTTACACACTTTCTTTGTAGACGTACCCCATCTGAATACAAATGTGTCCCATCTCAAAAAGACCTGATCATCAATCAGATATTTAAAGTCAGATATCAGTGGCATCATCCACAATATTTTCCCCAAAGATATTTGTGGCGGCACAAGGCTGTAATCCCAGCACTTGGGAGGCTGAGGCAGGAGGATCTCTGTGAGTTCGAAGCCAGCCTAGACTACATAATGTGTTCAAGGCCAGCCTGAACAACACAGTGGGAACTTGTCTCAAAAAAAAAAAAAAAGAGAGAGAGAGAAGGAAAGAAACAAAGGACAAAGACATAAGAGGAAGAGAAGAAAATTAAAAAATTAAGAGATCACCATTTGAAGTTTGAAGATCTTCAAACTAATCTCTAAGATTTTTTTAAAAATCACATAAATTTGGTGAACCAAATTCCCACAGCACCCAACACTGAGGGCCCATTTTCAGGCAGAAGAGCCCTCTCCTGTTCCTCTCCATTAGCATGCCTCTCCCCCACACTCTATTCCTAAATAAATACAAAACACACAAGTTTTGCCGCAAGACTGCAAGCCACAGCCCAGCTGCTCTGGAGGCTGGTTAGCTGTAGGAGCCATGGGAGTGACCAAGCACCCGACCCCTGCGAGTGAGGGACTCACACAAACATGACCTACTTGTGGAAGTCTCCGTCCCATGCAGCTTCCGGCCTGTCTTGGCCTTCGGTGCCTGGATCTCGTGCACATTACCTTTTTCAGATTGGTGTAATCCCTTTAAGACTTCCTTTTTCTTTTTCCCTTTCGGCCAAGAAATTGCTGATCATTAGACATGCAAGATTCCTGGAGAGAAGAAGGGAGAATTGTGAGGTTTTAGAATGTGTCTGCAATTTTGTGAAAACCTGTGATTGCTTCTGTCCAGAGATATACCCAGAACAATAAGGTTGGCCTGCATTTAACATATTGTGAACATCTGCTAAGGATCCGAATCAACGTGTTTTTCCAATTCATTCTCTTACCAAAAAAAAAAAAAAAGAAAGTGAGGTACCACTCATAGAAGAATGATATTGGGGAGATGGTACAGATCTGGTTCTCTTTTAAGAACTGGGATCTTTTCTTTAATAGGCAGGAAAAGGATGTGAGAAGCGAACCTCCTGCTGACACAAGAAACGGGTTCTGGTAACTGTTCATTTTTGCCACAAAAGCTCTGAATGTCTATTAGACAAAAGGTGGCTTGTTCCCTTGCAGACTACGATACTATGCGATTGGCTGAGGTGGTTCACAGAGGTGTCTGGCCTCTGCAAATGTATGAGCGTGGAGAACGGGGTGCCAACCCTGTTAAGGTCTATAGAAGTCAAGAAGCCACGGAATTCCTGCTCTGGTCGTGTTTCTCGAGTTCGGCTTAAGTTTTTGTGCTTGCAGTTGACTGGCTTTTTTGTATCTGGATTTTCATGAACACAGAAGGCTTGCTGTTGGCAAGAGGGCCCTGGAACGTCCTTGCTGAAGCTTAACATTTCAGCACATTCTGCGTTGCCTAATGATGGAGTTGTGGTTTGCCAGGAAGGGCCTTTTAACGCTTTCCTCCTAGAACTGGGTAGAACTATCCCCATGCAAACCTCAGCTAGCTCAAACAAAGCTCCTGTAATGGTGAAGGGAGAGAAAAGCTGCTATAAATACTTTTATAGGCTGCAGAGGTGATTTACAACCCGCTTTATTAATCCTATAAAAAGGCACAGCTGAACGCCTTTAAGTTACATGCATACAGATGACTAATTAAATACACAGTTAAAAGGCTTGACCCAGCACAATTCTGACCATTAGAGAAATAAGTCTCGAATTCCCCTCTAGGCAAAAGTTTTTGGATGAATCTGTGGCTGGAAAGGGGCGGGGGCCAGGTGGAGAGAAGGTTGGAGTTACTGACCCTGGAAGGTAGAGTACAGAAGGGAGAATTCAGTTTCTTCTGCCTCGTGTTTACCTGCTCTTCACCACACATAGTAATGATAACACCGCGGCCAGATGGCTGCCCCAGACAGCCAAAGGCCACTTCCTCTGTCAAGGCCATGGTTAGGCCGAGTGGGGATCGATTAAACTGCCTTGGAATACAGAAAGAAAAACTGTATCCTAACATTGGGTTGGAGAGAATCTAGCGGTCTTGCTCCTGAGCTCAACCCAGCCCAAGCCAACTAGCCCTGGATGCACACAGTCGGAAGCTGAGACACGGGGCAGAGAGAAGACTGTTTTAGTCACGAGACTAATTAAAGGCAAAATCAGGACGAGGACCCCAAAGCGACCTCCAGAACATTAACCTTTCAGAGATGTGTTCGTGCCTCAGGCCATGTTGCCAGGAGACACAACATGTTTGGATGGAGAAGGAGAGGGGATTAGTGGAAGGCTAGTCAGGTAGGATATGATTCCAAAACTCGGAGTGTTTGCCAAACCATTTATCAGAAACATAAAAGGCTCTTTCTGTTTTCAGGTTCTTGGAAGGGACTGGAAGAAGAGGGAGTGGCCTTTCCCATCAGGGGACAAGCCCCAACAATTCTTCCAGCAGCTCAGTGGGGTTTTCTTTGTTCGTTGGCCCCCTCACAAAGTCTGGCTTTGTAAAAACATTTTTGGAAGCTCACAGATCAGACTGTGACGGTGGCGTGAGCAGACTGGGCCCCATGGTCAGAAGGACCAGGAAGCTGAAGGTGGCCAAGTCATTTAGCATTAGGACGTGACCCTCCATGCTACCCAAATAGGGAATGAAACCCAGAGCTCTTTTTCCATTTGAATGATTCTACCTGCCTTGTTTGTTTCCCTACTGACTGTGAGGCCATTTCCTTAGCTCCACAATGGAAGACAAGTCCTCTTCCCTTGTTCCATGGGAAGCACATCCTGGTAGTTCCCTCTGCTCAAAAACATTACCCTAACTATCTTTCACTGATTTTACACCCCTTCACCAGCCAGTTCCCATTGATTATTCAAGTTCCATCTTAAACATCACTTTGACCAGGGAAATGTTCCTATGTCCCAAGAAAAGACTCAGGGCTCCTCTATCTCTTCGCCAAAGAGGGTAGGCACACCCCAGTCACAGAACACACGCATCGCACTCTAATAATTGCTCGGGTTGGTTTTGGCTTTTCCTGCTCAGAAAGGCACACTCTCTACTGTTTGACTCACCATTGTATCTCTGGGATACACGGTGCCTGACACTGAAGGACGTGTGTAAAACACAAATCCTTGTTCCATACGCGACAGGTCCCGTTCCTTCCTCTCCACTTCCCCATCACTTTCCATATCTGAAAACAGTTTCATGGCACATAATAATTTTTATCACTTAGAATAAAATAATTACTGTACTCTAGACACAGGACTATGGAAGAAAATCACTGAATATGAGGGTTGGATTGATTATCTAGGGCTGCCACAAACTGGATGGCTCAAACAAATACTGACTGAGTGATTTAAACTAAACAGAAACTGATTGCCTACCATCCTAGAAGCTAGAAGCCCATAATCAAGGAATCAGAGGGGCTGGACACTTCTGAGGGCCATGAGAGAGGGATTTGTTCTAGGCCTCTTCCCTTGGTTTTAGATGGCTGTCCTCATGGTCCCGTGGTATTGTCCCTACATACCTGTTTGTCTCCACATTTCCCCCTTTTTATGACACCAGAAATATTGAATTAGGACCCAGACTTCATTTTAACTTGCTTAGCTCTACAAAAACCCTGTCTCTAAATAAAGTCACATTCTAGTCTACCAGGAGTTAGGACTCAACACATGGATTGGGGGGCGAGTTTCAATCCTTAAGAAGAATAGCAAAAGTCATCACAACTCCTCCTGGCCACTTAAAAGGCTAAAACCACAAGAACCAAAACAACGAACTTTTTCTGGATATGAATTCTTCTCACAGGCCTTGGAAAGCCAGACTGGGTGGCATATTCTAGAGATAAAATCTTCTCTGAATTGGGAGGTTTAGAAAGTTTAAGACCTTCTACCAGAGTGTTCTATCAGAACAAAAGGTATTCGAGAAAGCACACTGAATTTACAGAATCCCCCCCAAGCATCTGTTACAGTCAAGGAGTTGAATCCTCTACTGAGAACTGAACTGTGCCTCTGTTTGTTGACTTGGTATTTCTTCCCCACATCCCTGTCCCCTCTCAGCAAGGCTAGAAACAGGCAGATGTCCAAAGTGGCTCTCTCCTGCTTCCTTCTGTTTGTTGGCATTTGTTTAATTGTAAGTGTTGTTGAGCATCTTCCTATACATTTATAAGGCACTGTATGTCTTTTGTGAGCACTCTTTATATATGAAGGAGGCAGCTTTTAATGTGACCCATTTTTTTCTCCAAACCTGAGTTTTGCTTATGATTTTTTTCCTGACCAGAATTGAAGTCCTTCTGAGGACTGTGAGGAAGGGATTAGATGGCCATCTTCATGTTCCCATGAGGGGAATGAGTCTTTTGCTTTGTTCCTTTTGCTTTTTTCAAGTGGCTTCTTCTCTGGAGCTTTACTGATTCTCTAGTGGTATCTTTGGTTCCCTGCCTCCTATACCAGGAGTTGTTCACATCTGACTTATTTGAGGAATTTCTTGGACTCTTTAAATGATCGGTTTATTTCCCCAAGGGTAGTTTTGTGATATCCCCAGGAAGTAAAATGATGTAACGGCAACAAATAACACTTCTTATACAGTGTTTTCCATAGTTTATGTAACTGAGCATATATCTGTGTTTCCCACCAGACGATTTTCCTGAAGGCAGAGATTGTGGCTTATCCCCCATGTAGCCTTGGAGCCTAGCATAGCAATGGCAAACAATGGGTGGTGAATGAATAGTCTCTTGAATACTATCCCTAGAGTCTCTCCTCTTTTCTGGTTGCTTCCTACCCTTTAAGTTCCCAAGCACTGAGTTCTTGGAGGTTGTTCAAGCTCAGCATTTGACTATCCTAGTGACGCACGGGTCTCCTGGTATTCAGATGCTCCAGTGTGACTGCCCTCAAAAGATTGTGTCATTAGGCCCACTCTGTCTGCTTATGAGGTTGAAGTAGTTTAAGTGACCTTCTAACCCCAAATCTGGATTATTTCCTAATTAAAGCTTTGTCTTTCATTCCTTCTTGGGTTCACATGATCGACAAAGCCTCATCTTCAGGGGGTCTCATTTGGTTGTAGCTGTTCATAAAGGGAAATGATTTGACCTCTATTAAGAAAATTATGCTGAAAAAATAATTCTGGACACCTTTTCCCTTGGCCATTAAATGGAAGAGTAGAAAACGAAACCTTTTTCTCAGGGTACACATGTAGCAATCAATCTCCGTTCTCATATATTCATTTTTTTCCTTCTTCACTGTCCACTGCTAAGAAAAGAGAAGAGACACTTGTTGAATGACCCTAAATCTAGGAAACCAAATGAAATGACGTTGTTCAAGGAAAAGAACCCCACACTGTGTTTCTCATCCACCTTAGTAAAGTCAGGCTGCTACTCAGGAGCCAGGCAGCATGTGAAGGGAGACAATGAGGAGAACAGAGTGGGCTGCATCTGTCAGAGCCAGGACAAGCCTGCTTTTGGATTCTCCATGAAAGTGACTCATTTCATAAACAATACTGCTGCTGTGGGAGGCAGTCCTGTCAGAGTCGATGGATGGCTGTGTATCTCTGGATCTTTTGCAATTGGGCGGATGGGCTTTGGGGCCAAGCAAACATACCAAATCCATCCTGAGTCAAATCCACCTTATCAATGGTAAAATAAGGCAAAGCTCTCTGAATTCCGGTACTCTGTACCCACTCCACATGCTGATGCCAATCTGCCTTCTGACCACAACTTCACATCTGACCTCTGGGAGTCGCTGGCTTTGTGTAGAGAATTGTGGGGAGATGCTCTCCCCTTCAAAGACCAAATCTATCTCAGTTGGTCCCCTAGCCGGAGAGACTAGGTAGGAAAATGAATTCTTGAGAGTTGTTATGAGGGAAGAATTGATTTCAGGCAAACATAAACTCAAGGGGACAAATCCTGGAACTGGACAATGACCCTTCCCTTTCTTAGTGTGGATCCTGCACCATGGTCTATTCACAGCAGAAGCACGTCCAATGGGCAGTGCCTGGAGGTCCAAGCAAGGCCAGCCAGGAATGATTTCCCTGTGGCGAATGGCAGATAAGGGACAAGGGCTGTGGCGAACTTGTCTCCATCTCTCTCCTCCTCTCAGGCTGAGGGAACTCTGGGCTTTGCTCTGACTCCTAACTCCTAGAAAGCCTGCGTCCTGGCCAGGATTAGCACTAATTTTGACAGTGGGAATGTGGTTAAAAGAACTCTGGGAAAGTCTTCTCAGCCAAATATGTCTGTGCATTGCTCTTACTGCTCCTGGCCTCCGGAAGCTCCACCCTGAGCCATCTCGGGGTTGAGACATTGAAGGATACAAACATGCAGTTGTAAAGGCGGAAACATCAAGCCCTTCCCTCCACAGGTACCTTACTTCAAAATAGTTACCACACTTAATTAAAAATTGTCATCACATTGGCCTGGTATTTTTAATTACCTGAAGGCTAGGGAAACAGGAGGGGTCAGTGTTGACATGGCACTGGGGGAGAAATCCGGGGAAAGGGCACCCTGGGCAACAGGATAACCCTAACTAGGCCAGTATAAATAGACGATCCCGAGTAGACAGAAAGCTGTGTGAAGGAATGACCATGTGGCAATGGAGACAAAAGGACTTGGAGAGAGTTAGTGTCCCCCAGGCCACATGAATAGAGAGGTCTCCCAGGCAAGTTTCCTGTAAGTAATAGTTCATTTTTCATGTCTGAGATTTAGGAATTCATCCATCCATATATTCAAGCATCCTCAGTGTGCTGGTCCTAAGCTTTGAAAGGGTGGTGAGGCTCAGCCTATGTCACCTCTGTGGAGACACCTTCACACTGTGGCCTTTCCCTCACCTCCATCCTGTCCCCTCCCAGCCTGGCCCTGCTTCTGTCCGGCGCCCACCTTCTGGGGAGCAGCTCTCTGTGCCACAGTTAGGAGAACATTTCCTGGAAAACAAGCTCTCTGCATTTGAGGAAAACTACAAGTTCCGTACACATGGCTCCTGGAAGAAGATCTGCATGGTCTTCTTGGGGGCCCCCACCTCTGGCTTTTAATGCCCCGTGTCAAATCCCTGGCCCTTCTTCCAGGCTTTAGCTCTCAATTCAGACTTTTCCTCCTTCTCTTCCCAGGCGACAGTGCAGCTTCCTCTCACACGCTCACCTCCCTGGAAAAGCAGAAATCTTTCTCTCCTGTCTGGCCCTCCGGTCCTTGCTCCCTCCTTGCCTTGTGTTCACAGTCCTTCGTCAACCATCACCTGCTTCACCCATGTGCCCAGGCTTCCTCATGGGACTTTTCCAAAGGAGCTTGGTCCTGCCTAAACTGTCCCAAGGGAAAAACCTACCCGACAGCTCACTGAACCTCTGTCCCTGTCTCTCTCTCTCTCTGTCTCACCTGCCACCCTTCCTACTCTCCTTTCTCACCTCATATTCGCTTCAGCCGCAGGCCTGAGCAGTGCGATGTGTGTAAACTCTGGTGACCTACTGGCCCAGCAGGACTGGCCTCACCTGACAGCTTTCTAGAGATTCGGAAGCTTGGGCTCCCTGGGACCTACTGAGAGGGAACGTGCATTTTAAAAACAGACGACTTCCTTGTGTATGAATGTTGTAAAAATGCAGCTTGGGATTCTCTTCTCTGAGAGGGGATGCTCACCCTCTGTTCTAGGGGGTTGGGGTCCTGCACCCACGTGACCACCTGGGTGCTGTCAGCCTGCTGGGGCTTGGTGGCACCTCCCTCTGATTCAGACAGGTGCTCACCCCTGGCTCCTGGAGGTAGCCTTTATCCTGCCCTTGGAGTACTTTCATGAAGACATTCCAAAGTCCATCAAAACCACGTGGGTCTCTCCTCCCATCAGAACTTGGGGGGTGGGGGCGTCTAGGGACGTGCAGAGCACTGGCAGGGTGGAGGAGGACTCGTCCTCCCGCTTTGCCAGCAGCGTGGGTGCTAATGCCCCTCAGTCTGAAGTCCCCTCCAGACCAGGACTTCTGCTGGCTGCTTCTCAAGGAGATGTCCCTGTTAAAAACCCAATGTGCAATACTCTTTACAAACCGCTCTTACAAAGGCAATACCCCAGCGACAAGGGCTCTCTCTCTGTTTTTTAAAACTTTTAAAGAAAATTGCAGATTGATATGCAGCTGTAAGAAGTAGCACAGGGAGATGCTGTGTTCCTCCGTGGTGACATCTTGCTAAGCATTGCTCAGTACCACATCCAGGCTGTTGACACTGACACAGGACATCAATCTTACTCAGATCTCAGTTTTACATGCACTCGTTAATATGCGTGTATTTCCTCTAATGCCTTTGGGATCACAAGCACTGTTGCAATATCAAATGGTGTCCTCACAAGGCTCCTTCCTGTCACCCTTGAGAGCCACAACTACTTCCCTTCCTGCCCCACACCCTCAACCCAGCCCACCACTAATCTGTTCTCCATCCCTGTAATTTGTTATCTCCTCAATTTTATATTGTGCACGTGTGTGTGTAAAATCATAGAATATGTTACCTTTGATATTGGGTTTTTTTTCTCCCCACTCAACAGAATTCCTTGGAGATTCATCTCTGGTAAACTGCATGGGTCATTAGTTCCTTTCTTTACATTGCTAAGTAGTCTTCCAGTGCATGGATGTACCACAGTTAGTTTAACCACTCAGCTATTGAAGGACATTTAGATTGTTTCTAGTTTGGGGCTATGGCAAATAAAGCTGCTACAAATATTCCTGTTCAGGTTTGTGTGTAAGCATAAGTTTCCCTTTCTCTGGGATAAACATCCAGCAGTGTGATCTGCTGGGTCATAGGAGACTGGAGATCGGGTTTGTGAAAAACTCTCCATACTCTCGTACAGTGGCTGCACCACTTCACATTCCCACCAGTGATGTATGAGTGATCCTGCGCTCTATATTTGAAAGGTTTTTATTTGACTACATGTCAAAATCCAAATCCTTCTACTAGTTCTTTTAAGCACCCAAAGCAACAAGCAGAAAGGAGACCCTAGTTGCCTGTCTCTGCCCCGCCTCCTCTCAGGCTCTGCCTGCCCACGCGCACTTTGATCCCGCAGCCGGCTTTCATGCTTTCCCTCCTCTGGGTGCCTTCCAAGTCACTTATCAACATCAGCTGCAATTCCTCCAAGTCTGGTTCTGATCGCAATCCGCTAATCCTCCCCAGATAGCACACCAAGCCCCGGGCAGTGCGGTGGGCCCCCAGCCCTGTTCGTGACTCGGCACTGCGGACGGAAGAGCGGGCCAGAGACCTTAGGGGCCCACACCAGTGCTGACACCCGCCCTTTCCAGGCCCAAGATACAACCGAGTCTCCATTCCTACTGTGCCAGGTGCAGAAAAGAACCATGTGAAGGGCAGACCACACAGGCCCAGAGTGGACAAGAGTAAGGCGGGAACATGCTGCAGGGCCGTCCAGGCAGAGGGGGGTTGGACACAGCCTTAGCACTTGGACATTATCACTGGAGCCCTTTCTTCCATTCTGACAAGGTCATAGCAATGCTAGTTGCCATTTGTTGAACATTTGATGTGGGCCAGGGCCTTTGAAAATATACTTTCCACTTATGTAGTTTGCTAAAGCCTCATAGCCACTCTGTAAGGTCTTTTCTCTGCTCCATTTTCCAAGGGAAGAACCTGAGGCCGAGATCCCATCAGGCTGTAAACCTAGGTGGCCAGCTCCACAGCCTGGACACTCAGCCATGTTCATCTTACCTCACAAGCCATGTTCATCTGTACCTCTGCAGCTCCAGGGTGTACGAACCATCAGAAAAGGTCCGTAGATCTTGACTTCCCTTCCTACTACTGTAACTCATAACAAAATCATCTGCATGCCAGAATGGATGCTATATCAAAGGTGGCAGCAACCTATTATTGTGCAACCTATTCATAAATGGTTCTTAAGAGTCAAGTGATGGTCCCCAGTCCAGTAAACCAATGTCTTCAGGCAACTTACAAATTCTATGATGAAAGAAGACAACCCAAAAAGTTGCTGTACCTCCAGAAGTCCTACATGGGATGTGGTATGCAGGAAACTTTGGGCGAGGGACACAGGCAAGCATGTCTGTCATCCACCTGCTTATGAGCCTGCAGCATACCACAGACTAGCAAGGATGCAGTATAGCTTCGTGGCATACCATAGCCCCACATGGCAGTTTGTCACATACCATCGACTCTGGCAGCATGCATTCCACACAGTCCAGAATTCTGCCATGCGTGCTGTTTTGCCTTCAGAACACACAGCTTGCTGACAGTGAACCCTTCTCCACAGAGCGCCTTCCCTCCCAAGCTGAATGATATTTGACCCAAGTGTTAAATTCTTTCCCCCTCACACCTCCATACTCTCCCATACTCTTCACCCACCCCAACTTGCAAAACTTGCTAAATATTCTGTCTTGTCCCAAAGATGACTCCTTCTCGCCTTCACCCAAGCTGTCACAGGACCTTCTGATGCAAGGGCTGCCAAGAACAGCTTGCAGTTCTTCCAATCCACACTCCAAGCCCCTCCCAGCCTTCCCGGACACACATTCCATTCCCACTCCTCCCACCCACCCCTGCCTCCTTTGTCCTTTTATTGGGTGGTACCACTCCAACTTGCAAATTGGTCTTTTGCCTGAGGCAAAGGATTTCAGTATGCCGGGGCTGTCTACTTCAAGTTGTGTGGGGCAGAAGGTTAGGGTTTAAGAATCAGAAGGCTGTGGTTTTCAGTCCTGATTCTGCAGCAAAGAACATTCTCAGGCACCAGGTGTGTTCAAAATCACCAGATTACGATAATCCACGTGAACCATAAAGTCCCGGGCTCTACCTCCCCCTCCAGAAACTGACACCTTATTCACGGCCGTCAACAGCAAGTATCTTTAACCAAATAGTCTGCTGGATGGTGCAAAAAAACTTTAAACCTCTGCCCAAAACAGAACCCGTCGTCTTACCTCCCTAACTGTGGCTTTCCTCCTCACTTCCTATCTCTGTTGGCAAGGTATAATCACCAAATCCAGAATCTAAGTAGCTTTTGCTGCTCCCTCTTCTTCAACTCCTACACCAATTAATATCTATGTCTTTTTAATTCTATCTCTGGAATAATTTCTTTTCACTTCCATAGCTATATAACATTATCTGTTTCCCAAGCCAGTGATGTTTAATGTAACTATGATCTTCAGCCTGCTGGCTGGCCACAAAAGATCTCCCAGTAAGTCGCAAAATGACCTAGTAAGTCTAAAGGAAATCGTTGTATCAAAACATCACATGTATATCTAAACTTCTAAACTCATACTCTCATTGGCCAAAAATCTGATTCTATCCGGGGCCCTTATTTCTACACATTCCTTTATTGTTAGAGTGGGATCCCTGAATTTGGTGTTCAACTATCTTTCGTCCACCCTAAGTAAGCCAAGATCAAAAGAACGTGTGGACCACAAACAATAAGCTCTTTGCTGTAGTGACTCTAATCTCACTTTTCTCTCCCCCCTTTTTAAAATCATGTCTATTCTCCTCTGTATCCTTAGAACTATCTTTCCAAAATAGTTGCTTGATGTAATTATTCCTCTGCTTAGATTTGTCTAATGGCTTTTTAATCACCTAAAACAGTGATGATAAGCCTTTTAGAGCTTTCAATGATACAAACAGCCC
>PVJO010026987.1:0-20301 GCA_004026905.1 Hystrix cristata | reverse complement strand
GGTTCTCTTGGCCTCTGGTGCCGTGGGCCATGGCAAAAAAGAATATTTCGAGTACATATTTGTTATCTCAGTATGTGCTACATGTTGTTTATCTGGCCTCCCTTCCTTCTGGGGGCTGGAACTGCAGCTAGGAGCCGACTTGGGCTTTGAGGAACAGTGTGAGAGGTTCTTCACGTGACTTAGAGGAGTTCTGTTTTCTAGACCCGCAGCAGTGGTCAGCCATACAAAGCAAGCAAGAGATTCAGAAGTCCACCCATAGAACAAGACCTTCTTTTTTCCTGAGGTAAACAAAGTAGGGAAATTGATTCTCTCAGTTGTTTCTATTAAACATGTTTGTGAAGGTCTTATCCAGCACAAGAAGCAAGAAAAATACACAGAAGATATTTAGGGTGATACACCCTATTTGTGCTTCAGAAGACTCAATATTATTAGGCTATCAGTTCTTCCTAAATTGAGATTCGGTGCAAAAAAATCTACAGATATTTTTGTAGAAATTGACAAAAATCATTTTAAAATTTATGTCAAAATGGAAAGGAATGAAAATAACCAAAATTATTCTGAAGTAAAAAGACAAAATGAAAAGACTTCACTGCCTGATTTGCAAACTTTCTGGAAAGCCGCAGGAATCAAAACAATGTGGCACTAGCCTAGAGACAGCTATATGAAATAGTGGAACAGGGTAGAGTCCAGAAATAGACCCACATATATCTGGTCATTTATTTTTTGATAGTGTGAGAAAAAACAAATATGTACATGGGAGGGTGGAGCTTAACCCTTATATCATATACAAATATACAACAAACGATTATAAGACAAAATAGATTATAGACCTAAATGTAAAACCCACATTGATAAAACCTCTAACAGAAAACATTAAAAAAAAATACTTAGTTACCTTTGGTTTGGGAAGATTTCTTAAATATGACTTTAAAATTATCAGTTGAACTTCATCACAATTAAAACCATTCATTTACTCTTCAGAATATACTATTAAAGAAACAGAAAAGTAAGCCAAAGACTGAAAGAAAAAAATATGTAATAAAAAAAGAAAAAAGATTTTGTGTCCAGAAAACATGAAGAACTCTTATAACTCAACAATAAGATAAACTCAATTTTTTTTGTTTGTTTGTTGTGGTGCTGGGGATCGAACTCAGGACCTTGTGCTTGCAAGGCCAGCACTCTAATCACTGAGCTAAATTCCCAGCCCCAAATTGAACTTTTAAAATGAGCAAGTGCCTCTTTTACTTCTGAGAAGAATGCGTAGATGTCTATTTTCTCTATCTTTGAAGAATAACTAAAATCCATGGACATTTTACGTAAAATAAACACCAGAAGACAAAGAAACATGAAGGGACAGAGGACAAGCCAGTAGGGCCTCTGAACCCGGTGGACATTGTGAGGGCGAGTTTTCTGGTTTTCTTCTTGGTCGCACTTATCCCAGACATGCAGTGGAAGAGGCTGGTAACTTATACATAAAAATAGAAGCAGACAAAACAAACAGACAAACAGCTTTCAAGAAGATCTAGGAAAGGGGACACTTATAACAACAGAAAATATTTAGGTAATAACATTTTACTCCAGCCCAGCACTGTGGGGGAAGGGGATAAACAAAACGAAACAGACAAACAGTACCAACAGGGCCCCTGTTCCCACTCACACTTGCTGAAATGCCACGTGAGTAGCCACCCACCACGGTACCAGTGGGACCATGCAGGGAGCTGGAAACCCTGCCTGGTTTAGCAGGAAGGAAGGTCCTTAACACCACAAGTCAGCAGGCATTGAGAAGGGAACTTCTGCTCCCACCTGGTAACAGCAAAATGGTGTCCCCACTTCCCTTGCTAGAGTAGTGTCAGAAAATATAACTGCCAAAGACAAGGGAAATATAATAGATATGGACCCTTTAGTAGAATTTTATGTAAATAAAAACATCAGCAGATTAAAATAAATGGGGAAAAAGAAAAGTAGAGCTGAAAATAATTTAAAATAGTATTTTGAGTTTCATAATATAACATGGAAATGGCTAATTTTCAGCTTGAAAAATCATTCTGAATGAAAAAAAGAAAATACATGTTGACATCAAAATCATGGGAACCTTCGAACTATAAGACAAAAATTTTGAAGCAGACTTAATAAAAAAATGCTCCATTGAGCAATTATGAACATGCTATAATTAATTAAAAAAAAAGTCTCTGTAAAGCAAAGCTAGATAGAGAGGGACATTATACAGCGGCAAAAGGGTCAGTCTGCCAACAAAACATAACATCCTTAACTGTGTATGGACCAAATAATACAGTGGCGAAAACTGATAAAAGTGAAGGAGAAATACACAAATCCAGAATTACGGTTGGAGACTTCAATACTCTGCTCTCAAAAAGTGATAGAACAACTAGAGAGAAAAAGCAGCAAGCATGTAAAAGAATTGGACAAGCCATCAACCAACAGGATCTCACAGATATTTACGAAAGACTTTGCCACAACAGCAGAATACACGTTCTTTTCAGATGACTGTGGAGCACGTGGCACGATGGATCATGTCCTAAGATTAAGAAAAACTGCAACAAGTTCAAAAAGATTGAAGTCGCATGCAGTGTATTTTCTAACCACAACAGAATTAAACTAGAAATCAGTAAGAGAAAGATAACAGGAAAATCTCCAGGCATTTGGCAACTAAATAACACACTTCTAAATAATCCATGCATCAAAGAGAAAGTCCTTAGGCAAATAAAAATACATTGAACTGAATGAAAATAAAAATTTAAAGTATCAACATTTATGTAACAAAGCTAAAAAAGTGCTGTGAGGGAAATTTAGAACATTAAATGTCATTATAAAGAGAAATTCTGAAAGCAATAATCTGAACTACCACTTCAAGAGCCGAGGGAAAAAAAGAAAGAGCAAAATAAATCAAACAAAGGAAGGAAAGAATATGTCAGTGGAAACTCTTCAGTGCAGAAAGAAAGAAAAAAATAAAAAAGATGGAGCAGAAAATCCAAGAACTGAAAAGGCATAAGATATATGTAATGTGAATACTAGAAAGAGAGCAGTAGAAGAGATATTGTAAGCAATAATGATACAGAATTTTCCCAAATTAATGACAGATGTTAAGCCTTCAAAGCAGGAATTATAATACATAAATTATACATAGGCAAATTAGTTATTTCAGGCAGGAAATATAGCAAGTAAGTCGATACCTAGGAACACTGTATTCATACTGCAATATAAATCAACTAAAGAAAAAAATCTTGAAAGAATCCGGCAGCCGGAGGAACCTATAGTAAATAGAGTATCGACAATAAGAGTTACACTGAATGTCTCTTCTGAAGTCACACAGGCAAGAAGGAAGTAGGTGAGATATTTAAGGTGGTGAAAGAAAAACATCTGCCAACATAAAATTCTCTATCAATAACAATTATCCTTCAAAAATAAAGGAGAAATAGACTTTCTTAGGCAAACTGAGGAAACATGTAGCCAGTAGACTTGCCTTGCAAAACAAAACCATGTTAAAGGAAGTTCTTCAGAGAGAAGAAAAACGATACAGCTCAAATAATTCAGATCTACATTATGAGGAAGGACGCTAGAAAAATGAATGAGTGAAAGCAAAATAAAAAGTTAATTTTTCTTACTTTTAATTGATCTGAATACTGTTTGTTCAAAACGATACCAGCAGCAATACGTTTAGTGAGTATAGCTAATAGATATGTGAAGTCAATGACAGGGAGCTCTCAGGGAAGGGAGGGAAAACTGGGAATACTCTGTTACCAGACACCCTACTTGCAGAATGGCAGTTATTTGAGAGCGGGCTTGCATTAGTCGTAAACTTTTACATGCTCTCTAGATTACCCACTAGAAACGTGTAAAAAGCAAGATAATTGATATAATAACAGAGGAGATAAAATGGAATCATATAAATGCTCAATTAAATCCACAGGAGGCAGAAAAAGAGTGGAAGACAAAAAAAGAAGCAAAACAAGGGTAACGAGTAGAAAATAGTTGTACATATCACAGGTATTAGCCAAACATTATTAATAATCACTTTATGTATAGTCTAATTCTGGCAATGAAGACCGAGACTATGAACCCTACATTAAAAAATGAGACTCAATAATGTGTTCTCTATTAGAATTTTGCTTTAAATACAGAGACACAAATATATTGGGAGTAAAGGTGTGAGCCACATATGAAAACCCACAGTTACCACTGCACTCAGGGACAGAAGACTGAAGGGTTTTCTGCTAAGGTCAGAGAAAGTAAAAGACACCTGCCTTTAGCATGTCTACTCAACACAGAACACAAATCACAGTCTAGCACTTCGGCAAGAAAAAGGGGGGATGCATCCAAATAGGAAAAAATAGGAGAGAAAGAAGTAAAATTGTCTCTGTTTACAGATGACATGATCTTTTTGGGGGTGGGGTGGGAGTGCTGGGGATCTAACTCAGGGCCTTGTACCTGCTAGGCAAGCATCATACCACTGAGCTAAATCCTCAACCCTCATGACATGATCGTATATGTAAAAATTCCTAAAGATGCCCCACCAAATTCTCTTAGAACTAATATAAAATTCAACAAAGAGTCAGGATACAAAATCAACACACAAAAATTAGTCGAATTTGTATACACTAATAATGAACAATCAGAAAAGGAAATTTTTGAAAGTCCCAATTTACAATGGTGTCAAGGAGGATGAAATACTTGGGAATCAGCTTAATTAGGGAGCAGAAGGACTTTTACCCTAAAAACTACAAAACACTGGAGAAAGAAATGAAAGACACAAGCAGATGGAAACACATCCTGTGTTCATGGGTTGGAAGATTTAATATTGTTAAGACATTGACACTACCAAAGCAATCCAGAGAGTCGACACAATCCCTATCCAAATCCCTTATATATATGTTTCTGTGTTGCAGAAATAGAAAACACTATCCTAAAAGTCACCCAGAATCTCAAGGCTAAAAATAATCTTCAGTGGAGCTTACTTGTCTTAGTTACTTTTTCTCTCGTTGCTGAGACAAAATACCCGACATCCAAAGTTAAGGAAGGAAAGATTTATTTAGCTCACAGTTTGTAAAGATTTCAGTCCACAATTGGCTGGCTCCAAGGCAGGGTGGCCTGGCACACAGGCAGAAGGCAGCAAGGCAAGCAAGGAGGAGACAAGCCTCTTTCTGTCTCTTACATCTTATCCAGACTACCCGCCCTTAGAGTGGGTAGCTCTCTCACCCTTAATCCCAGCACCCTTAATCCTAGAATCACATCCTTGATCCCAGCAGAACTAAGTCAAAACAATCAGTGGACTGAGTAATCACATACTCTAGATCCAGCCACTTTTGAAAACACCCCACTTTTGAACACAGGAGGCTTCGGGGGGACATCGAGACACAAGTCGTAACACTACTCAATGAAACCTTCGTTAAAGTTCTGAAACACCCCAACCCAGGGGGCTTCCGGGTTGGTGAACGCATTGGTGTGCTGGGGAGGAGTGGCCAGAGAGGGTGAGGGGGTTCTGCATCCTGGACTCCGCGCTGTGCATCTCTGTGCCTGAGACTTGTCCTTTAGAATGAAACGGCGGTGGGAAGCACGGCAGCACTCCAAGCGCCTTTAGTCACTCTGGCAGGTCTCTAATCTCAGGAGCGGAGGGCGAGTCACGGGCTGTAGAACTGTAGCTGGTGCCCCAGGAGCTCAGGTGCCCTGGAGACTCACGCTGTGGCTGGCCGTGAACTCGGGTCTGTGTTAAGTCTGGGTAGTTACTGTTAGAACTGGACTGAGTTAAAGGAAGCCCAGCTGGAATCAGAGAACTGGAGAATTGGTTATTGCAAAACAGGCAAAACAGAGGGTCAGCCCGGCTGTGGCTTGGCAGGTGGCGTGCGGATGACCAGGAGCGCAAGCAGCAGGGGGACAGTCCGGGAGAGACACAGGAGTGCTTGGGCTGAGACTTGCGTGGCTTGTGTGTGTGTTCTGAAACCCGAGCCGCCATGATTTGCTGATGGGTTCGCTGTGGGTGGGATGAGAGAGAAAGAGACTCGAGCTTCATTCGGTGGTCTGGGCACGCGGAGCAACAATGTATTTCTCAACTCCGTGGTTAAGGGAGCGTCCTCTGGGCACGTATGAAAAATGCAGTTAAGGGTTGAGTGAGCAGGTCCTACATTGCAAATCCATTCCAAACTCCTATCCTATGTCCACGGGTTTCTTTTTCTATATTGTACAAAAGAATTTCTGGCGTTGGCATTCAGTGTGGGTCACCATTCAGTCCACACTTAGAACCACAGCTGGCCACACGTAGCCCGCCGAAAGACAGTCCGGAAGTGCGTTCTCACTGATAGACGCAGCCTGAGGCCAAGGCGCTTCTCCTGCTGCGCTTAGCACCTTCAGAATCCATTTCGTGCATTTCTCCATGCTGTTACCGAGAAATCTGCAAATCCTGCAGTGATTTTTAGGGTGTTGTCTTTTCCTTGCGGGCTTCGCGTTCAGTTTGATCTGACTCCGCCATCCGGAGCTCAGCTCACAGGAGTGGAAGGTGTGGGGACTGCAAGGTGAGAATTAACGTCCCCTGCAATGTACCACTCTCAGAGAGGCGGTGTCACGGTCCTCAGACCGAGCCGAAGCAGGTCTCCACTCAGACGGGTCAGCAGCGGGGCTTAGGGCTTTAGGATTCTCCAAGTCAGCGAACTCCTCTCAGATCCACCCCGTCAATTTGCAAGGCACCGTTTTTTCCCATTCATTGCCCTAGTTTGACATGAAACATTGGGAAAGAATATTAATTCAGCAGGCGGGACTTCGATTCTGATTTTCCTTACGTCCGCCCTACGGATATACAAAATCATATTCTTTTGTAACTGATACAAAAGCTCTCTGCGTCTCCTGTTGTGCCTTGAGTCAAAGATGTACAATTCAGAGCCTGCAATCTTTTCTTTTAAATTTACTAATACGTTGAGAAATACCTTCCATTTTGCTTTCTCCATGAGCCCACAGTAATGCATCCTGTCAACCCTTCTGTCCTCCTAGGCCTTGCTTTCAACCGGTCTTTGCTTCCAAACCACTGTAGAGCCTTTACCCCTGATCCCCAGGCCGCTCATCGGCTGCAGTCTTCCGGTGGTCATTAATTCTTTGCTGCCTTCAGACCCAGCTCTGTGAGTTTGTCAGTTCTGCACTCTCATTCCCTTGAGGACTTTTTGATCTCAAAGCAGCTACTATTCTGGTTTGCTGTATTGGGTGGAATTCTTAGTTACACTAAACTGACTTAAAGAAAAGACTTTTTTTCATATTTTTTATCAGCACGTGTTTGCAGTACATAGTGTTTACATTCTTTGTGCGGAGGTGGTACACGCACATAGCCATCTGAATTCCTGTTTTCATTCCCTATCCCTCCTCTTCCGCTCCCCTCCCTGCATGTCTTGATCCACTTCCCTTTTGAGAAAGATCTGTCTCCCTACTTTCTATTATCTGTTTTTCATTTTGCTTTTTATTTCTAATTTGGGTCTCATATACCAGAAACACTCCAGGTTGAGGTGGGTGAACATTTTGGCCTCAGCTCTCCCCCTTCTGATTTGCTGATCTGGAAGACCCATGGCTGAGGGGACATGGAACCCTGTTCATGTGGCCTCTGGGTGCAGAGAACAGTATGAGCGGAGATCTGGGGAGGCCATGGAAGGACATCCAACCCAGACAGGTCAGAGAGGAGATGGACATGGCTACTTGTAGATGGTTGTGACAGTCCCATCTTAAATGTCTCACCAAAAGCTCATGTGTTGAAGGCTTGATCCCTAATATTCAGAGGTGAGACCTTTGGCAAGTGATTGAATCACCTTGACCTTATTAGTGGATTAGTTTACTTATGGATTCATAGCTTTAAGGGATTTTGAGAGGAGAGGCTTTGTTAAACAAGTAAGCTCTCCTTTGTCTCCCCTCTTTTCTCTCCCCCTTTTTCTACCCCCCTCTCTTTCCTGGCTGCCATGAATCTGGCAGCTTTCCTCCACCACAACAGGAGCAAGTGACCAGGGACTGGAACCTCTGAAACCATGAGCCAAAATAAATCTTCCCTCCTTTTAAGTCGTTTCTCTCAGGGATTTTGTCATAGTGACAGAAAACTGCCTAGTACAATGACTGTAAAGTGTGATCATAAATGGGGCTGACCCCATAGTCACTTCCTTCTGCTTGGTCTCAGGGAAGAAAATGGAGCAGACACATTGATACCTTCATATCACCCACTATCTACCACCAGCACAGGGAGAAATGTGGGAGCTCTCATATCTGTGACTGACTCTTTGAAGTCATAAATAAAGTATGCCACCCTTTCCCTTGCCCAAGGCTGGACGGCATGGGGCATTACCTTTCCAATGATGTCCCCACCTGTTAGCCACATTCTCCCTAGGCCACCCTTCCCTCTGTCCCGAGCCAGTCCCTTCACCTAAAGGAACATGAGAAGACCATACTCTGTTGCGACAGGATTTTTCTGGACTCTCCTTTTTCCCTCTGTAAAGACTGGTGAGACTGAAAAAATTCCATGTTTATTTTTCTGACTCAGATGACAGGAATGAAAATTTAGGCTGGGCTGCCTGTCTGGCACATGTGTGGGTCAAATATTGGTATCTTTGGGCGGAAATATTTTCCAAACCTAGATGCGCTTCAGAATCTCCTAATCAATGCCCATAAGAGCACTAATGGCCTGAAAAGCCTGTTTCCTTAAAAGCATCTCTGGTCTGACCTTCAGTGTTAATTAGGCAGTAGCAGGTTGCAGTAAAAGCTTTTGATGAAATTTCACCTTTACTCTTAGCTCTTTTGCTGAATGCTTTATAGGCCTCTGTCTTAGTTATATTCCCTTTGCTGGACACAGTTTTTCCTCAATCCATCAAAATCCAGCTGAGGCCTTATTGCTGATGAGAAGTTTTCTTGGGCTGCCCCAATTCCTACTTCTTTTCTGGTGGATATGTATATTTGGGCCCAGTCTTCTGTGTAGACAAGAGTGGCAGGTGGGTTGGTAGGAAGACTCCTCTATCTAGAGGGTGGGTGTCAGAGGGTTAGATAAACCCCTTTTCTTCTTTTGTTGATTGGGTTTGCACACTGGTTACCAATGGAGCCAGGTGGTTCATTTTGTCCCAAAGAGTATTTTATTGTATACACTTTTAAATGTGAATGTGCTCTAAGCTCATTGTATTCTCTATCCTTTTGCTAGGGCTTGGATGAGTATTCCCCTAAGGCCCATGTGTAAAGGTCTTGCTCTCCATGTGGCACTATGAGGAGGTGGTGGACTCTCTGAGAAAACCTACTGGGAAGTCCTGAGGTCCTTGGAGGGATGGCTCAGAGGGGACTGTGAATCTGTCTCCCAGTTCTCTGCATCCTGATGTGAGCCGTTTGCTCTGCTATATACTCCTATCATGATGTGCCACCCACTCGAGACATGGCACCAAAACTGTCCACCTGGTTTTGGACTGGAACCCCTAGAACCATGAACTAATACATGATTTTGCCTTCTAAGCTAATTGCACTGCGTATCATAGTAATGCAAAACTAATTCAACTTTCCCATTCCTTCTGGCCTGCTTCATGTGGTTGTGAATATCTCTTTGGTCCACATGGACATGTGCTCTGGACTCTTGATTCTTATTCATTAGTTCTTAATTTTTTGAGGGGTACAGATCCTCTTGAGGATCCACCAAAATCTACTATCTTTCAAAAGTGACCCGCCTATCCCACATAGGTAAAATGTTACACTTAGAAACACTCCAGACCCATTGTGGGCTTCCATGGACACCCTCATCTTCCAGAAGTTCCCCCTTAGCAGACTTCTTTCCAATCCTCTCGTTCCCTGGATGGGCTTACCTTGCTCCAGCTGTCCGTGGATAACTGCACCATGTAGTTAGCGTGGGCACAAGACCCTGCGTCCACATCCTCAAAAGAAGGGGCTGACATAGCAGGCACAAGGGGATGCAAGTGGCCTGCCTGGGACAGCAGCTCTAAGGTCCTCAGCAAACTCTCCCGAAGGACCTAGAAAGGGACTGGCTTGTGCTAGATCCTAGACACGCACTGGACACAGACGTTGTTATTGAGCTGTTTCCTCTCCTTACAAAAAAATTAAAACAATAAAAATAATGCACATTTTCCAAGATCAGGGTCCAAAGAGAAAAGAGGTTCTTCCCAGAGGCCAAGACCAAGTGACTTTGCTAATTAGGTACATGGCTGTCTAACGTCACGAGCTGCTGACAATCTTCATTAAACATTACCACCGTGACCCGGGGAAGAAGTTCTCTCATGGAGGGTGAGGTGGTGAGCGGACTATCCTGAGAATCAGCCCTCCACAACAGCAGACGGTGTGCACCAGGAGGCAGGGAAAGCAGGGAGCCTGGCTCCCCGGAGCTCTGAGTTCTGCTCCTGCGGGATGCGCGACAGCCTGACTGTTGACAGAATCCTTTGGGAGAGCTGACGCATCCCCTGACATCTCTGTGTTAGAGTTTGGACACGGGCTTGGAGAGGAAGGTCAGGAGCCTAGTGGCACGGCTTGGCAGCAGCGGGGCAAGGCCATCTGGCTGCCAAGTAAGTCCTCATCTGTGCTGAGAGTGCCCAACGGACGTGTGGATGACTGAAACTCCTTCAGCTTGGCTAGTCAGAAGCAAGCTGTCAGTCAACTCCTACAACACTCCCCCGGCCCCAAGAGCAGCACTGAGACTGTAGAGGACCGGTCAGCCCTCTCCCCAGGCTGCTCCTTCAGCTCGAAGTCCCCTCTGTGGCCCAGTGGGAGGCAGCGAGACTGGATGCAGACCAGGAAGCAGACCCTCAAGCTAGGCCTTCCCACCAAAGTGCGGAAATCACCGGCTCTGACTCAGGTTGCCTTAGCATGTTTGCTCCTCAAACACTTTTTCGTGGCACCCTTTCATTTCCCCTGAAATGGCCTGAGGCCACTGGGCATTTTTTCCACCTGCCTTTCTTTTGTACACTGTATTTCACAATAAAAAGGTAAAAGAGGGCAAACACAACACAAACAAGGGGTTGGTATTATTCCCATCTTTTGTAGATGAGGCAGCAGAGGCACAGAGATTGAGTGATCAGGCTGAACAGAGCTGCCACACACAGTTGTGCAGGTTTTTCACTGTACAAAGAACCCAGCAAAGAGGCCAATAGAGCTGAACTACAGCCTGTGCTAGCTTGGCCAGTGTGTGCGTGGCTGCACTCTCTGCTTGGAGGGACTCTAGGGTGGGGAGAAGGGTCAGTGGTGTCACGAGGAGCAGGAGCCGGGTCTTCAAACTCTTGCGGCTCGTCCATCATACCCACCGCCTGTGCCCTCTGCTCCTATCCATCTTCAGCCATCCTCAGCCTCTGCCTGCCTGCACCCTCCTCTCCACCTTCTAAATGCAACAGCTCTGAGAGAGAGTGAAAAAACTCAGGCAAAGGGAGGTCAAATGGAAGTGAAAACAGACCTGTAATGATCTTTAGGAAAGCACAGTCAGCTTCCCCAGGGGGCAGGAAGGTATGCAAATAGAAGAAAAGGAGCTCTCCCTGAGGTGCCTCAGAAGGGGGAGCGGGCTGCTCCTCTCTGTGGGCACCCGGTAGGCACCCTGCCAGGTGCAGCTAAAAGGTCTCTCTCTAATGGACAATTTGCTGATTTCTCTTTGCCACTCCATTTCCCCGGAGTGGGTTTAGTCACTCCACCTTGGCAGCCTTGCTTGGTTCCCCTCTGCGCTGCCTGAAGCTTCCCCGCCTTGCTTCTCTGGTCTCCACTTCATCCCCTCCAAACTTCTGTGCCCTGGGCAGACAGCAGCGCCCCAAGTGGTGGGTTTCCTGCAGTCCCAGAGGCCCTGGACACCAGCGGGAAACTGTAGGCTCCTGGAAAGCGGCTTCCTTGGTAGGGAGGATGCAGCAGAGGGCTCACTTTCCTCCAAGTTCCCCGTCTCAGACTTCTGTGCGTGCACACCTAGGTGCGCATTTTTGTGCCTAGCCCCAGCCTTCTGGTTCTGATGCTGTTACCCATATACTTTTGCTAAGAGGCGCTCAGGCAGGAGGGAGGCGGCAACAGTAATATGCCTGAGGGATTTCTGCAAGTGAGAACGCTCAAACTCTCTTTGATCCCAAAGGAATAATCCCTGCTAGGCAATTTCCTAGCTGGGTTCCCCGGACAAGTTACCTAATCCTTCTGTGCCTTCTAGTTCTCATCTAAAATATGGAATAGTAATATCTATACTGCAGGAATTTTGTAAAGATTAAATGAGATAAATGTGAGGTGGTTAATATTTTGCTTCAGGAATAGGCACTTAGCAAATACTAGCTTCTATATATTAATCTTATTGTTTTTAGAGTAGCGTTTGCAGCTGTGGGGTCTTTTCACTCCCCACATAGTCATGATCTGGGATGACCCCAGATGTCTGTCAGCCCTATTCCACCCACCGCGGCGTCCCTGGGCTGAGCGCTGCAGTCACCTGCACCCACCCTGGTACTGAGCGTCCCCTTGGTGCACCAGGGTGGCCTCACACACAGCCCTGCCTGTGAACCAGCCACCTCTGGGCTGCCCTCCACTTGTACTTGATGTAGGGTGCAGTGCCCTGCCAATCCCCTTCCACATCTGCTCTGTGTCCCTTAACCTCTCTACTTTCTGTAGACAAGGTCCCCTTCCCAGAGGCTCTGGGGCTTCCCTCCTTCACTCAGCCGAAGCTCTCTAGCTGCTTGCTCCTGCGACCCGCCTCCTCCAGGAAAACTTCTGAGTCACTGATAGTGGGTGACAGCCTCCAGGACACCCAGCCTACTCACCACCCAGCTCACTCCTTTCCTTGCCTGGGGACGAGGCTGCCTCCAGGGCCTGGAACCCCGGGGGCCTGCAAGGGTGCTGTTGCTGGGTGGGAGGGAGGGAGGAGCTGCCAGGCCCCTTCCTACTGGAGTGTCCAACAATCCTGATGTGATTCTCGGAACCTCAGGAACAATTGTCACAGAAATACTCTTGCTGACTTTATGTGGCCCTCACAAGGTCACATGAGCAAAAAAGAAAAAGACTTGGATTCCCTTCCTCCTGGTGAGGAGCATTGCGCGAGGAGTCTTCCCACCCGCAGTTCTTCAAAAGTGGTATGTCTTGATTCTCCCTTCCCACCACTCCTGGTCTCTAGACCAGGGAAAGCGAGTGTCACTCTGTCAACTTCAAGTTGGACTATTAACCCCCGACAGAGGGAGCCTGACAGATGGCGGCTGCGGGGAGCCGAAACTTCTGGGCTTCCTCCTGGACCTCAGGTTTCCCAGCTGGTCCCTGGGTGGGACCTGGCTGTGTCTCTGCCTGCAGTCTAGGGATTCTCTTCCTGATCCTGGAGCTCCCCCTGGGAGCCAAGTCACCTCCTCTGATAGGTAGATGTGCTTAGAAGAAGCCAAGCTTTTCTTGTCCCTAGAAACGAAGGACCGTACTTAACTCAGGACCCAGCGTGTTTCTTGTATATTTTTCTCCACTTAGGATGTTTACATACAAGGTGAACATTTTTTTTTCAGATGTGTTGGATTCTCATTCTTTTGTGAATTACGGTGAGATGTTAACTGGATTGGGGTCTCTGCTGTGTAAGAGGGCTACATTTTAAGCTATTAACAGACTCCTTAATAAAAGATGGGAGAAAGCAAGCGGTGATGATTTCTTTTTAAATTCTTTTTCAGTGAAGGAACTTGGAATTCTGAGCATTTACATGTGAAATTCAGCTGCAGCACTCTAGATATAAATAATACATTGAAATTTTTATGTAGTTAAGCATTACGGGAGACGGACAAGCTCTGCAAGGATTTGCATTTGACTGTGTTTTTAAAAAATGTGTTAACTAAAAATAAAATAATTCCAGGCATATAAAGTAACTGAGACAGTAAGGAGAATTTGCAGTAGAAGTGATCTGTTTCATTTAGTGCCTGCATCTTAAGCTATTCATCGGGTTAATTTACACGAAAAGGTCACCCAGGTGGCGGGAGAGGGCGGAAGCTGCTCTGAATTACAAGCTAGCGCATCGGTTTTGTCTCCAGTTAGGCCTCATTTCACTTCACAGAGCCAGCTCTCCTTTCTGTCTGAACAATGTCAGAGTAACATTCCTGCAGCTAGAAGGCCAGAGAAGGGGCAAAGAGAGAAGGGGAGAGGAGAGGAATGGACGGGCAGGCCCGGAGGTTCAGTTTCCTTTGCATCCGCCTCCTCTGCCATCACTAGGCCTTCCTCAGGACGGGCAACTCTGAGCAGGCCTCTTCTTAGTCTGCTGGGTTCCATAACAAAATGTCACTGACTGAGTGGTTTAAACAGCTGACTTAATTACTCGCAGTCCTGGAAGCTTGGAAGTCAGAGATGAAGGTGCCAGCAGACACGGTGTCTGGGGTGGGCCCTTGCTGGTTCACACGTGGCACCTTCTCATTGTGTCCTTCCATCTGGGAAAGCACTTCTAGCTCTCTGGGGTCGACTGAGGGTCCGAATCCCAATCATCTCCTAATCTTCTTTCGAAGGCTGCACATCCTAATTCCATCATCCTGGGGGTTAGATTTCAATACATGAGTGGAGAGCCACACACACTGACATATTTTCAATTCTCTTGCATGTATGCCCAAAGGGTACAATTTCCAGGTCACATGGTAACTCTCTGTTTCATGTTTTAAGGAAACTCTACTTTTATTCTCATTTAACAGATGAGAAAATGGAGGCTCACATAGTTCAGGTCAACAGGTGAATATCGCTGGCGATCAGCAGAACCGGGGCTTAGCCTTGCTGGCCCTTATAACCAGGATCCCATGTGCTGAACCCCATCACCACACTGGGTTAGTTGTGAGGCTCAGCTGGATCCCGAAGGACTGGAGGTTACTTTGGTTGAGGAGAGCGGGAAGGGTCCTCCAAGTGTGAAAGAGCTTGTTGTACTTATGGAAGGAGAGGTGGTTAAGGATCTAGAGCATGAATGTTTATGGGGAGAACTGACCAGGAAGAGGGTAAAAGAACCAGACTCCAAATAGCCTTGCATATCATGCTCAGGAGTTGAGTGCAGAAAGATTTTGAGCAAAAGAGTAAGTTGAAAAACATATGAACGTAAAACAAAACTGAAACCCACAACTCAAATGAAAAGGCAAAAACACTGAGAAAAAATATTTGCAGCCACATGACATTGGGTTAATAGATTTGTCATAAAAATGGCTCCTAAAACTGATTATGAAAACACTTGAAGAGAACCAGATAGATGGGCAAAGGACATGAACAGATGAGTCACAAAATAAGCAATGCAAAGCAGTAAACAAACATATGGGAAAATGATCAACTTCCAGTATAATCAAGGAGATGCAAATTTAAACAACAGTAAGGGAACCAGTCTTTGCCTATCAGATTAGCAAATGCTTGTCAAAATGATAATAGCCAACTCTGGAGGGAGTGAGCTGGAAGGCCGGCTTGGGATGTTCAAATCCGGGATGCCAAATGCTTCTTTCCTCGCAATGCTGCGACTCCAGCTCTAGCAATTGGCTCCCTGAAATGCTGCATCTATACGGTGAAGAAAAAAAAATGAGGAACAAGAAGGAGACACAACGGGTGACCAGAGTTCAGAACATCATACACATGCAGTATAACTCCAGCCACAGCTTCTCACAGAGCTCCAGAGATGCACGAATCAGTTCTTCACCGTTTTCTCCAAACCTACTTTGCCAGACCCATTTTTATGTTTCATTAATGGCATCACTGGTCAAATCATGATCTAAACTAAAAACCTGGGCATATCACAGATTTATTCTTTTCCTCTGTTTTTCCCTTCATTTAATGTATTCCCCTCAAATCTTGTTGGTTACAGCTGACAAAGTCTCTTGAATTGATTCTCATCTCTTCTTTCTAATTGTCCACCTCTAATGACACCTTCTTGTCTTCTCAGTTATTTCTAGAGCTTCCTATCACAGGCTGTTCTCATGAGAGATGTGGAGCAAGAGGGAAGGGAAAATGTGAAGGAAAAAGATACAATGGGCGTTTCAAAAGTGTCCAGGTTCTTTTTTTATTTTTAGATCTGAAGTGAATCTCCCAAAAGGTTAAAATGTATTGAATTTGTGTGGTGTGACCCAGGTGTTCATTTGATTCCCTCTACTTTTTTCTGTGTTTGGAATATTTAGTAAGAAAAATGTTTCAAGTCTCCTGTCTGACCTCTTTTCTGGAAATTTCCTTTCACGCCTATCCTTCTTCCACAATTCTATTAAATATTTTAATAAACATGTCTGAGTCCTTCACTTTCCACTTGAAAACTCCATTAGGCTGGTTTCCCATTTCTTACAGAATAGTATCCCAGCATCTTAGCTTGATAGGACAGATCTTCCACACTCAATATCCAAGATGTGCTAAACATCACGTTTCCCAGGCTCAGACTCTAACCCATGCTCCCCCTGCCCCCACCGCCCTGGCACCTTCCATTTCTCCATCCAGCAGGCCTTAACTTACTTTTCAAAACCAAGAGCAAACACCTGCTCCAGAAAAAAGCTTCCTCTGATGTTCCTCAGACCTTGGTCATTTCTTGCTTTAGTTTCTCAAAAAGTCTTGTTATTGATCTTACCATAGCGTTTTGTGATTTCTTTTCATTGTTTCTCTTAGTAGACTGCGAGTTCCTCCAGAAAGGTTGATGCCCTGTTCATCTTCTCAAGTCTCAGGCCAAGTGCAGAGCTGAGAACTTCAGAGCCCCGCGGTGCTGTTTGCAGAGAGGAAACAGAGGCAGAGAGCCAGTGTACACCAGAACGGAAGGCCTGTCGCTGCTCAAATGGCATGGACAGAGCAGTCTGCAGGAGTTTGGTTAACATGTAGAGTAGAGCCACTGATCAGAGATGAGAGACTCTAACTCCAAGGCAGAAAGCAAGATGGGAATTTCAAACATTCAACGGTGTTCCTTGAAGGCAGACTCCCAGCCTAGACCAACCAGGTGTGCCACCATCCTCCAGGGCCCAGAGTGCTGTGTTGCGCAGCCCAGCTCTGTGTTAGCATTGAGGTGGCCGTTCCTCTGGTAGCAGGGACTGAGACTGTGGTAGCTGACAGCTGTCAGCTTGGGTGCTTTCTGGGGATGCCTTCAGCTGCAGAAGACACCTCATCCGGTTTGTGCCCCTTTGTGAGGGAATCCACCATCCAATGACTGGTCAGTGAGGGATGTAAGTTCTGACCGGGATAAGGGAAGCACTGAGCTCCATAGGGGGTCAGCTGAGGCCTTCTTTGTCTCTACAACAAAGTTCAGCTTTCTCCCTTTTTCATTCCACTCCCTTCTCTTCCAAATGGGTGATCCCCGAGATACTCTCCAATCAGTTTCTCCCATGCATATCTCTATCTTGGGGCCTGTTCCCAGAGAACTAACCCAAGACCAATGATGTTTCAGGCAGACGTTTCTATCCCAATGTTTCCACTAGACTGGAAAATACTTCCTTACACGTATTCACCAAGACTGACTCCGCAGGGTTTTGAAGATCCTTTTATTATTCTGGAATTGTGTTAGTGGCCCTGAGGTCATTGATCATGGTCCCTTATTCTCATCTACGGCCCGAGTGATTGTTTAAGTTTTTTTTTGGTAACACTTGTTAAGATATCAGTTATTTGAGTTATACTTTAGCATATACAACTCTTAAATTAAAGCATTTTGGTAATGAACTAAGAGACAGAAAATGTTGACATTTTGGTCTCTATTGGCCATATTTTGGAAGAATATTTAAACTTTCAAAACTTCAAAGGATTAATCCAACATTGAAAGAAAAGATGACTTTGACCAGGGGTATATTTATTCCTAGTTGAGTTGGAGAAATGGAAGTCTGATTACTTCAGGCCAGGGAAGAACTGTGGTTGGGGAGAGGAGGCAAAAGTATGTGAGATTTATGTCATTTCTCCAACTGTTTATTCGGAGCAGCAAAACCTGAGATGGTCAGAGACCAGATACTGCAGTGTTTGCCCCAGAATGGACCCTCCATGAAACCTCTGTCCCTGCTTCGAGGATGTGGCTGGCTATGGTGTTGTGCTGGAAGGCAGACGAACCCTGAGGGAAGGATCTTGGAAATTACTGTTGGAAGATAAGGCCTCCCTTCCTCTTTTTCTTTTCTCTTTAGAATTCGCTTCAGTTCCTTTGTCTCCAGTTGTTTCTGGGACTGGCATTTTTGACCCTTGTTCCCGACAGAATCCCTCCCCTCTAGTGTCTCCGCAGCTTCTGTGTCTCCACGCATATTCTTCTTTGTGTTATGTCAGGTATTCGCTAGGTTCCTCAATTCATTATTTTATAGAATTGTTCTTTTAATATTTGTGAATTCATTTGGCAGTCAGACATTGCAGTTATGGCCAAGACTGGCTATTAGGAGAAATCCTCTCTCCTCACATCCTCCCCTGGAGCAGTTGAGTAGCACACCACACATTAAATCAAATGAGCAGGCATTAGCATCAGTTGTAAACAATTTATGCAGCAGAACCACTGCCATCTTGCCAAATCCCCTAAGAATTAGATGTGGATTCCAACTCACCTTACTAATTAATTCAGAACAAGAAGATTTTCCAAAAAGCACTACTCTCTTCATTCTGGTGGAGAGTCACACACGCATTTAAAAATATTTGAAAACTGGAATGAGGTGGAATATCCATTCTGCCTGTTATTTATAGCATAAGAAGATTTTTTTTTTTTGCCAGAGTCTGTTTCCACAATTTCATCACTTTCTGAGAAAAAATATGTGGATATTATTGCTGTCTGATTCATCTTTGAAACTTAGCACCTAGCATAGTTCTGGCCATATTGTAAATATTCAGTTGTTAGGATATCGAGTTAAATCTTATCATGTTTCTGTAGCATGGTAGCCACTTCAGGAATTCATAGGGATGACTGAGATAAATTTCAGTGCATTTCCAAATACTGTAATGCATATTTTGTGTACTTTTGGAACCAGCTTTCTAAAATGGAAGTTGCTCAAGGTCACACTGTTAGTAGGCAGGGAGTAGGGTTTCCAATTCTGAATTTAGCCCTGTTTGATTCTAAAGTGTGCAATCTCTTCTCTCCATCCTGGAAGATCTGTATTCAAGATCCGCCCTCATTGACCTTCTTTAGTCCTGGGCACATGTGTCTTCTTGCTCTTTGGAACGATTATGCCTTCCATCAGAGCCCCTAGTCAGGCAGCCAGTGCTTCCACAGTGCCTCATCTGAATGGGAATAAGAAAAGGGGTGTATTATCAAAAGATTCCAATTAAGATGCTACCCCCATTAATGATGTTCGCATTTAAATGAAGAACATGGAAAGGCTGGCATTTACATTACTGAAACAGGTCACCAAACAGCCCGAGGGATCTTTTAGAAGTATACATCCGGTCACATCGGGTCTTACAGTCCTCCAGTTAGCCTCCCGTCTCACGTAGAATACAATTCAAGTTCTACACCACGGCCTGCCAGGTCTTACGTGATTGACCTTTGGCAAGCTCCATGGCTCCAGTGTGCACCATCCTGGGTCAGGCACTGTTTTGTTCATTAAATGTCTGGTAAAGGCATGAATGTCTTCGAAGGTGGAATTCAGGTCTTTGCAGAAGAGGGGGAGGGGAGGGGAACTTTGGAGATCAGAGATAATCGCCAGAGGTGATCCACCTCCCTTCCCACCCCTGTGTGGCTGGAGCCCTCCTGCTTTGGTTCTGGACCTTTGCTGACCTGAAACTGAGATGGGAGGTGAGCTGATACCTGCGGGTGGCTGTGCCCTGTCTGGAGGAGAGGACTTTACGGAGGAGCTGCACACCCACCGTGGCTATGCCACATTCCGGAACTCTTCACTGAGTTACGTACGCGTGAAGCAATGGGTGGCATTTTGGTGTGGGGTTAGCTTGAGGAAGCAGAAAAGGTAGTTCTGCTGGCTGCTGCCCAGAAGGCAAGTTCCTTGCACCCATCCTGACCCAGCCAGTTGTGAGGCTCCCAGCCAGGTGCTGCATGCCAGGCAGAAGAGTGCCCACTGGCCCACTCACAACACAGGTGGAAGACTGGCTAGATACTGTTTAGTCACTTTAATGAAATAAGTTCTTGGATTAATTGACATACTTCTTCAAAGCCAGTTTTGAACTTCCTCCCTCTCATTTGTCTTTGGTGGGACAAATTTTTCAATTCAACTAGGTAGCTTCGCTGTGCGTGGTGTTGAAATAATTTTTCTTGCAGCAAGCGACTGAGCGGAAATAGTGTTTCTGTGGCCTTCCAGTTCTTTGATGCTACAGGGAGATTTATTGGTTTCAGAACTCTTTTCACACATATGATTTTTTTTCCTGAGAGTTTTGCAGGCTACACAGGGAAGTAGTTCTCTCTCTTTCAACTTCATGAATTAAAAATCCTTGGTTTGAATCTAAAAACAACTACTCTTATTAGAATTTTTCTCATTTCCATGGATGTCT